>PVIA01009334.1:0-62092 GCA_004024845.1 Tonatia bakeri
GAAGCAACCTAGATGCCCATCAGTAAATGAATGGATCAAAAAACTATGGTACATTTACACAATGGAATTCTATGCAGCAGAAAGAAAGAAGGAGCTCCTACCCTTTGCAACAGCATGGATGCAACTGGAAAGCATTATGCTAAGTGAAATAAGCCAGGCAGTGAAAGATAAATACCATATGATCTCACCTTTAACAGGAACCTAAACAACAAGGCAAAGGAACAAGCAAAATACAGTCAAAGACACTGCATTAGAGGACAGGCAGAAAGTGACCAGAGGAGAGAGAAGAGGGAGTTTCAGGGGAAAAGGGGAAGGGTTTACAGGAACACAGTTAAAAGACACATGGTCAAAAACTAGGGGGAGGGTGGTAATGGGAGGGAAGTTGGGAGGGAGGGATGGGTGGGCTGGATTGGGAGTAAAGGGGAGAAAACTGTACTTGAACAATGATTAAAATAAAATTTAAAAAAAATAAATAGTAAGAAAACTCCAAATAGCCTTTAGAGTAGTATTGTGAAAATTGATAGGGGAACATTGAAAATCATTTAGCCTTATGCATTATCATGGAAAGAGGTTGCAACCTGGGCTGATTTTGATTTAAGATCTCAGTATTAGTATTGGCCTTTTTGTGGATTAGTCACGTGAAGTTGGACAATTGTCTGGTCCTCAGTTTATTCACCTGTAAATAAAATGCTAAGACTGCTCCCCAAGATCCTTTAAGCTCTAGTACTACATTATTTTATTAAAGTCTATTCTGAAATATGTTAAAAACTTATATAAAATATGCAAAAGTGTATGGACATTTTCTTCTCACAAAGGAAAACATAGTGTATACATATAGCCTAAAAGGTGTAAGTTAAATATCATCTCCTTTACTTTTTTTGGTAGAAAATGACTTTAATTGATCTTCTATGAATAAAGAAAATAGAGTATTTAAATAATATTTAGCAATAAGTGACAGTAAGAGCTAAATTCATATCACATGCATGCTAATCAAGATTATGACTAGAGGTTATACAATTATATAAAAATAGAAATTAAATTGTTCTATTATTTTCCATAAAAATTTAAAAAACCAAATGCTAAAATAAAATTACAATAATAACAGTAGTAAAATGCTGATTTGTTTTTACCATAATATGGTGAGCACTGTTCTAAACATTTTGCATGTGTTTAACTTGTTTAATTTTTATAACAATCCGAGAAATGGTTGATTTCCATCATCTCTAAGATGAAGAACTTGGCCCAAGTTCACAGAGCCAGTCTGCCTCAGCGTTTTGAGAGGATCAGATAACATTTGTAAAATAGTGTGTATGAATAGTGTGTGTGAAAATGTAACTGAGCTGCTGGGGTCTAGCCACTTGCTGCCTTGTACCAGCATAAAATGAAGATTTATGGCAAAGGAAATAGGTTTTTATTAACAGGGTTCCCAATTTGAGGGGGCTGGGAGCATTCCTGCTCCAGGCCAACCTCCTGCAAAGCACAGAAATTCCCTTGTTCCCAGAAAAATTAAAGATCAAGTCCATACCCAGAGGTTTCCCATTATTGCTTATCTGTAGCCCAAGTTTGGTACTCAAAGGGTCCCCATCTCTCCAGCTCCAGGATCTCTCTCTCTTTAGTGCCAGAGTCTTCATCTCCTTGCAACAGCTCTCTCTCCCTCTCTCTCCCTCTTTTACTTCCCCCTCTCTCCCTCCTCCACCCTGTCTCCCTGTCCATCTGTCTCTCCCTCTCTGTCTTCAGTGAGCAGCTGAATTTCAGATGCTCCTGCAGGGAAAACTCCATCCGTGGTGCCCTGGAGCCTCAAGCTGCCTGTGACCCTGTGTGCAGAAACTTCCCAGCTCATGCCTCTGTATGCTGCTCTCAGGGAGAACCCAAGGTCTGGCACCCTTCAAAGCACACACCCCAGCATGGGACTCTGCCTCTGGGAACTGGTCTAAGCCCCTAGTGCTCCCACCCATGTGGAACAAAAGCAAGAGAGCGTGGGCTTTTGCCCACATTCTGATTTAGAGCCCCCTCCCCAAATCCCATATGCTGTGGGAGCGTCCAGCTTTTCAACCAATGTGGGCCATATTGACCATGTTTGTCCATGCCCCTCTTCTGGCTGCCAATCCGTAAAGGGGCAAAGTCTCCAGCCACGGTAGCAGCACTGGTCTCAGTGGGGTGGGACATCTGGCCCCCAAATCTCACTCAGGTGCCATGCATCCCGTGTCTGAGCTGCAGGGATTGTTTACCATAGCTCAGCCTAGGCTCCAGTTTCCATCTCGGCTGCCTTCACGCCTCCCAACCCCTCAGGCTGAGGTGTCTCTCCCAGGAGCTCAACTCTTCCCTTCTTCCACCTCACAGCTCGGCTCTGTTACTAGCTGACTGTTTACAGTTGCCTGAGGCAGTAACCTTCTCCCAGAGCCTTCTCTCTTCTGGGAAGGCTCTTGCTTGGTTGTGGGGCAATGCATGCTGGCTTGTTTATAGTTGCCTCAAGCAATCTCCCTTCTCCAGGAAGGCAGGCCGCCTGGCTTCTTCAGGTAGGGTGCAGCTCCTCTTGCCAGATTGAGGTTCCCCCTTCCACTCCCCAGTGATCTGGCCTGGCCACCCCATTACAAAAATACTTTGTAAAGTGTTAAGTGTCAAACATGTTAATTACCCTTATTATGATGGGGACATTTTTTAATGTCTTAAGTGTATTTAATAAGATGAAAATGAATAATGAAATTTTTCAAAACTTTAGAAGACCTTATTGTAAAAAGACACAAGATATGCGTAATGAAATAATGGATCTAGGTAATGATCATCAGTGACAGCCACAGGTGAAAAGCTGAGGGAGAATGTTGTTACAGTGGACAGATCAGGGTGACAACTTTTAAACTCACTGAGAAATGTTAACATCAAAAAGAGAGGTAATGAAGTACACAGGTTCTCTGATGAAGGCATATAACCCCATTTATGATGAAATAGCAAGTCTGAATCTAATCAAGATTGTAAACCTAACGCCAGAGTTTAGGAAATGCAGGGGACAGAGGTACACTAAACTGTTAGACCAAGGGATGAAATCAGCCAAATCAAGAAAGTGAGTATCAGTATAAAACAAATGATTTGGATTCTTCAACAAATAAATTCTAAGATAAAGAAGGAGAGGGTGAAATACAAATTTTAAAATATTCAAGAGGCATGTATAAAATGTATTGTCTAGACTTTGGATCTTGATTTGAACAAACCAATTGTTTTTAAAATATAGGAGGACTTGGAATACTAATGATTATGTAGTGATAATAAGGGGTTATTATTATTACTTAAATGAGACATAGTATTGTTGGTTTTTAGGCCTTATCTATTGGCAAAACAAATAAAAGTGTTTACACATGAGATACTATGATACTTATGTTTAGTTTCAAAAACTTAGTGTGGGAGGGGAGTGGGGCATACGGATGAAACAAGACTGGCCATGAGTCAGTCGTTAGTGAAGTCAGGTGGTGTGCATTATTACAATATTCTGTTTTTGTATCTGTCAACTTTTCTATAATGGAAAAGATTTAGAAGGGACAGGGAAACAGGATATACCAGTTGAAAATAGTTTTTTTAATTGAAGATAATCTAGCTAAATTTCACTTTGTGTTTATAAAATGAAAATACATTGCAAATGTGCTCTTAAAAAAGATAGTGACAGAACCACTGGGGATTTGTTAATTTTCGTTTCTTTCTTGTTTAACTTAGGAACTAAGAACTTTTAAAAGACTATGTAAATTATCCTGTTATTTAACAAACATTCATTGAGCATACACTAAGTGCTAGACTTGCATTTTGCTATATATATTTGTGGTATTTTAGCTATAATATAAACCAGCTGAGGATACAAGAAGACCAAGCAATTAGAAGTCAGTGCAGGATAACATTGTAACAAAACTAACTAGCCACCCTCTGTTCTAAGGTTTGTGCTTCCTTTCCAGAGAATATGGTAGTTTCAGGGATACAGATGCTCAGGCACGGAGTACATTTCCCAGCACAAGGTAACTAGAGCCCTGTGATTGGTTCACAGCAGCAAAAGTGCTGTGACATGTCCCTACTGGACTGAGATGGTCAAGAAGCAGAGGTACTTTCTCATCTCTTTCTCCAACTTCCAGTGCCTGGGCAACTCTGGGCGCTTTGTGTTAAAGATGGCAGAGCCCCCAGAACCCTGGGTTCCTAAATGGCTACAAAAAGCACAGCACCCCACCACTGTGATCGCCAATACACCAATACTTATACTATTACCAATGAACAAGTATACTTCTATGATATCAAGCCACTGATATTTCAGGATTTATCTGTTATAGAGGGTAGTTTCAGTTGCTAAGTGGAATGTTGCTATGTGTGCTCAGGGGTGAGAAAAATTAGAAAATGTTTCATGGAAACTGTGGCACAAGAGTTGGATTTTGAACTATGAGCTGTATGAAAGTGGCTAAATGGAGAGGAGCTGGGTGGGTGGGACACCAGAATACGGAACCAACACAGGATCCACAACAGAAATTTACATGCAGCTAGAAGCTAATGAGACCATCCTGATGAGCAGGTGCATGGTGGGGAGAGTGAGAAAAATAAGGATGACGAGGCAGGATGGGATTAGAGTATTGTGATCCTTGAAAATTTAGGACCCAATTCAATGAAAACCACTGAACTTTCTGGAATAAATGGATGTCTGATGAAAGATCTATATTAGAAAAATCAGTGAGATAAGAGTGCAAGATGGGCCCCAAGGGAAAACATTAATCTGAGTGACATCAAGTTTTGATATAACTAGATACCGCATTGGTAAACTCAGTAAAAAGGAAGGGATAAGTTCAAGTGTCATCTTAAAGCACAAATCCACACAGCTTGACAACAGGAAAAAACATAAAACTGAGGCAGGAGACAGTCAGGAAAGGAACTCCAGGAGCCCCGCAGGGCTTGGATGAAGAAAACATCCATACATGACAAAGACCCCCTAAGACTGGTTGTTTCTGTTTTCTGGGATAACTTTGAATCATGGAATGCGCCTGCGCACTACCCCTGATTCATTATAATAGCATTATAATAAAATAACATTGCGGGACTCCCTTCTCCAGTAGCCAATCAAGAAAATCTTGGGAAACCACACATGCACAGTAGCTTTGAAATGTAACTCTTTGTACCTGCGCAATAGAAGCCTGCCAAAGACTAGCTGGGAAGCTTCCGCCCTATAAGAAGAGAATCCGCCCAGCCCACGTGGTCAATCTCTGCTCAGAGTTGGCCCGCTCCCATGTTCTGTGGAGTGTACTATCGCTTAATAAATCTTCCCTCTTTCTTTATACTATAAACTCCGTGTGTTCGGCTCAATTCTTTGTCCCGATCACTAAGAACCTGGTTACCTGCGCCACCTGTGACAAAACCAAAAGGCTATTCAATCAGAAGATCTGTGTCTTGTCTTTACTCTGAGAACTGTGAGTTCTATTTTTTTAGGCATATCATTTAATCTAATTGAGAGTTTTTCCTCCTTTATAAAATGCGGGGATAGAACCAGATGACCCCAAAGTTCTTTCCATATGTAAAATCTTATGATTGAGTGGGCCCTGAATGGTATGGCTCACTGAATTGAGTGCTGGCCTGTGAACTGATAAGTTGCCAGTTCAATTCCCAGTCAGGGCACATGCCTGGGATGTGGGATGGTCCCCAGTGGGAGGCATGCAAAAGACAACCAATCAATGTATATCTTGCATATCTATGTTGCTCTCCCTCTCTTTCTCCCTCCCTTCCCCTCTCTCTAAAAATAATAAATAAATAAAATTTTTTTAAAAAGAAATGGTTTCACAAATGTGCATCTGCCAAAAGACTGGTATCCAGAATATATAAAGAACTACAACTCAATTTTGAAGACATAAACCACCTAACAAAAAGGTGGAAGAAGATTTAAACAGATGTTTCACAAAGAAAGGCCAACAGCATATAAAAAGTACTGAACGTCATTAGTCATCAGGAAATGCCATGAATATCACAATAAGATACCATTATGTATAATAGCTAAAAATTTTTAAAAAACTGACAACTCTAAATGTTGACAAGAATATGGAGCAACAAAAATTCATACACTAATGATAAGTAATGTTAATGAGAAATGTTAAATGGCACACAATTATTTTAGAAATAGGTCTGGTATTTTCATATAATATCAAGTACATACCTACTTTATGACTCAGGAATTCCACTACTAAATACCCAAAAGAAAGGAAAACACATGTTCAAAAAAACACATACAAAGAAAGTTTATAACAGCTTTATTCATCATAGCCAAAAATCTGGAAATCACTCAGGTGTTCATCAATAGGAAAATGGATAAACCAACTATGGTATAGTCATATAGCAGAATGCCACTCAGCAGTAGAAAAGAGCTATTGGTGCACCAACAATATGGATAAATCTCAACATTATGCTGGATGAAGTCTTGCCCATAAATGTATATACTTTATGATTCCATCTGTATGAAGTTGTAGAACAGGCAAAACTAATCTGAGGTATAACAAAATAAAACACTGGTTGCCTAGGGAAGGAGGAGGGTGGGTGAGGATCAGTTGGAAAGAGGAATGAGGAAACTTTCTGGAGTGATAGTAATATTCTCTGTCTTGATGGGGGTTTAGGCTACACAGATGTATATATTGGTCAAAACTCAGTGAATGGTAAGCTTAAGAATGGTACTGGTTATTATAGGTAGATATTACTTGAAAGAAAAAAAGAACTATAAACCAGTTTAGAACTCTAGTTAATGATACATGTGCTAAAGTCTTTAGAGATGAGGTATACTTATATCTGCAACTTACTCCATCAGAAAATGAAGATGGATGGATGAAGGAATGGATAAATGCATAGTTGGGTAACAAAGCAAATATGGTAAAATGTTTATAGTAGAATATGTATGGGTGGGTGTATGGATACTCATTATACAGATATTCAACCTTTCTAATTTATTAAAATAAAATGTTGGGTCATGAAAAGAAAAAAGTGGAGCTTCAGTTGTATTTCTTGTCATGATGTCTGTCAGAGGATAAGAGCAACTGATAAAAATAAATTGTAGAACAACAGGGAAAGAGGGAATTGGTCACAAAATGAGGTTAGTTAATATTTAGTAAGTTTCTGCTTCCCTAAGGTATACTTGAATTTTTTATGAAAGATACTAGATTTAATAAAGGTTTTGAAACTGTGGACACTGTCCTAGCTGGTATGGCTCAGTTGCTTGGGCATTCTCCTGCAAACCAAAGGGTGGCAGATCTGATTCTTGGTCAGGGCATATGCCTGGGTTGTGGGTTTGGTCCCCTGTTGGGCAGGTGCAAGAGGCAACTGACCCATGTTTCTCACATCACTGTTGCTCTCCGTCTCTTTCTCCCTCCCTTCTCCTTCTCTAGAATCAATAAAAGAAAAAAAACAACAACTCTGTGGACACTGATGTCAGTATCCATCATTCAAGTGATCTGCATAATAAAAATCAGTGTGGGGGTGGAAGAGACTACAAATAAAAACAATAGAAATAAAGGTGAATTAAAGAGAACAGGAAAAAAACTAATGAATAGAACGAAACAAGCGTACCTTTTCATTGTGAGTTTTATAAGAAATTCAAACAGCCAATTTTGAATTCTTCAGAACTATGGTGTTTTTGTACACACGTTTTCAGCTTCTGAAATAACTGCTGTAGTGAGATTTTATGCACTATTTGAGTACTTAGAGTCAAAACAGTTTCAACAGGAAAATAATCATATTGATGGTTTTAATATCTGTCAAAACAGTAATCAAGGTAAAAGTGACTAGAGGTTCCATTTCAAAAACAAAGGGAAGGGCAAAAAAATCAGTTGATAGAATTGAGGTTGGTGGGGGAAAGAAGAGTGATGCTTTGGGAACTGAAAATAAAGATATCATTAGTGGAACATACCTATCCATAATGAAATATTTGTCTCAAAATAGATTTTCTTTGAGCCTTAAACCCCAAACTGTGCTGTGTTCTTGAGGATATCACAGAATGGCCTATTTTCAGTTGTTAATCTCAGACCTAAATACTAATCATTTGTTTTTCCTGTAAAGGAGAGTTTAAATTAGCTTTATGGATTGCAGAACTAGATATGCATTAATGTATCTTTTATGACCCCTGACCTAGCAGAGCATGAGAAGCTACTGAAGTATGAAATACATACAGAGGGGTGCTTATAAGGGATTATATTCTAAATTGCAAATGCAACATTGATTTAGTTTCTATTTTGCAGATTCTTTTAATTCTACGAAGAAGAAAATTGCTTGCAATATTGAACCACAATTGTCTGCAGCCTGTAAACATAAAGAATTCTAAGTCAATGGACTGAATCAATTTAGCACATTTCTATCCCTTTTTCAAAATGTAAATTCAATATCTTGACCCTACAACTTTCTCTGTAGTCTTGACATACAGGTTGCAATTTTTAAAAGAGAATACTAGAATTTCACCTAGTTAACCTCATTTGAATGTAAGTATTTTAAAAACATGTTTATTTAGGAATTAAATAATTTGTTTTTCTGTTACAAAAATTGTCAAGATATATTTATGAAATAGGATTCTGCAAAAGAATTGTGAATCCAGAAAAGCTTTCTGGATTCTGGGTATGACAGTCTGAAAAATGATTTTACTTGCCGTTTAAAACATGAATGTAAGTTGCCTTCTACAGTTTCACTGAGTTGGGTTGGTCATGCATAGTGATGCTGAGCTAAGCGAGCCTGGGGAGTCTTAAGGAAACTGGGTCAGCTGGTGAGCCGCTCAGAGGGTCTGTATGCATGCAGGCTCACTGTGCAGGCACTTCTGCCCGACGTGCTGTAGCAACAGCCAGGGTACCAGAGACTTCAATATCTGGAAGCAAAACAAATGGCTTCCTCTGTACTCCTCTGTCCTTAGAGTTGGCCTTAGAATTATTGAGCAGCTTGGTGTGGGCACAGAGGAGGTACAAGACCAGAAAGTAAGAAGGAAGAGCACTGATTCATATATATGTATATATTTATCTCATTTCATCCTCACAACCACTTCAATAAAGTAGTTACTGTTATTACCCCTTTTGCACAAATAAGAAAATTGGATGTCTGGGAAATTAAGCAGTTTGCCTAATGCCACCAGGTAGTCTGTAATCAAACCCAGACTTAAGCCGAGAACTATAAAACCCTGCATTTAACCGTTACACTACAGAAATGAATCTGAGCCTGAGCGCCCAGGGGAGCCTCCCAGAAGAATTAGGACTGGAAATAGGCAATAAAGGTTGAAAGAACTGGATGAACAGAGAGAAAAGACAAGACCCGTCCAGAAGGGGAAGAGCAGAGTGAAAGGACAGAAGCAGGAATGCCTGTTGAGGGAATAGTGAGGGAACAAGCCTGACGAGGTTAATAGGTCATTCTGTTTTCAATAATAACATAGGACTTCGGCACTTTAAAGCACATTCATCTCCATCTCATAGATCCTCAGAACAGGTCTTTTACTAAGGGAAACGTTATTATAATGCATTTTTGCCTAATGCAAAAATTAAAGATCAATCGGATAAGTGATGCCTCCATCACACACCTCTTCCACAACAAGGTCTACATGTCGCTCCTTCTGCTTGGAAAGTACTTCCTCTCCTCTTTACCTTATTAACTACTACCCATCCATCAGCTTAGTTTAACCCTGACCACATAAGAGAGCCTTAGCTGACTTCTCCGGCCTTGATGAAATCCCTCCCTAGTGTATGCACTCATCAAACCTTGTATTTTTCCTTTGCAGGATTTATCATATTTATTCTACTTGATAGTGGGAATAAATGCAAGCAGATTAAACAATTGAATAAACAAATTAACAGAATCCACATATTCTTGGGCTATTGCCCATACATTTTCCACATATTACGCTATTTATAAAAGGTATGGCTGAAAGATCTGAGGCTATTTTACCTGAGAAAAAGAAAATTTAGGAGTGAAGATCTGACAGCTGTCTTCAAATGTCTGTCGTGTTGAAGGACTAGGCATATTCTGCATAGCTCCAGAGGGCGGAGCGAAGACAAATGGGGTGAAAGTCCAGGGAGGCAGATGTCTTACAGTGTAAGGAAGTTAAATATGTAACAGTGAGATCTGTCCAAATTTGAAGTAGACTTGTTTTTAAGGAGGTGAGTGTTCAAATAAAGGCTGGAGGGACATCTGTCAGGGTGTTGTAGTGGAAATTCCTGATCCAGACGGGAAATTTTTAGCCACTTAATATGCTTCTCTAGATCTGGGAGCTTGAAAGCAAAACTGGATATGATTCGAGACCTCAAGGAAAGAGAGCTGCAATGAATAATAATTTTTAAGATGCCCTACTAACATTGGACACTTTCAGAAATACATCTGCATCTGTGGGTGGCCACTTCGGTGCTGCTGATGAGGTCTTTGAGAGCTAGCATTCCAACAGTCATTAGGGCTACACAGCTGCCACTGTGACTAAACAGCAGGGAACACTCCAGTGTACAAGGGACTGATTCCAGGGACATTCCCCTTCTCCAAACAGAATCTCCCTTTCTCCCACCCTAGGTCCACATACACACAAATACATTTCTGCACTAGAAGCTACCACGGTGTGCTGACAGATCTCATTCCAAACTATTATTGGAAGCTGTCCTTTTCCCAGCTACTTAAGTCATCCCCCTTGCACTGGGCACAACTTTACAGCAATGTTCCTCTTCATGCAAACATTCAGATCATGAAAGAGACATTGGAAGAGAAGAAAACTAAAAATCATCTTTTTAATATATTATTTCTATCTTAAATTCACAAGAAATCTTTAAAAATTATCTGGAGGCTGTGAACTAGGAATCCTGAGTGGTAAATCCATGTCTAAGGACACCATTATATGGATGGAAGTGAGCTTGCAGATCTGTAATTTTTATTTTCAGCAGGCACAGGCCTGGACCAAAAAGGCAGTTTTTCTATGGAGAAATGTATTCTGAGTATCAAATAGCCAGTTTGCAAATTTGGCAATTCAACCTACTTGTGAACAATCATATTCAATATATTGTAATGTTAAAATTATATTTCAAACCAGTGTCTATTTATCTTAAAACATATTTGGTAACCTAATCATCAAATATTTACTGAATACCTACTATGTGCCATGCACTATGCTAGGCACTGATTATAGGGAGTAAACAAAATGAATGTGATCTCTGATATTACAGGATTGTAATCTAATTTAGACAATAAATAATAAGCACCAAATTAATACATAACATAAACTGTGACAATCAATATGGAGGGAAAGGATTAGTAAGAGAGACTCCTAAAGTCACATTAGGCATTTCTTTTCAAGATTTTATTTATTTTTAGAGAGAAGGTAAGGGAGGAAGAAAGAAACATCAATGTGTGGTTGCCTCTCACATGCCTCCTGGGGGCACATGCCTACTGGTGGCCTGGCCCACAAGCCAGGCATGTGCCTTGAGTGGGAAATGAACCAGTGATCCTTTGTGTGAAAGAATACCGACCCACGGTATCCATCTCGACTGCGGATTTTCGTTAAAAACACGCTAAATACACAGAAACCTACCATGATTCTGTGGGGGAATAGAGAACATGGCCACTCTCCTCTAGTGGGGAGAACCCTGTGTCCATTCCCAAACAGATTTTTATTGAGAAAGCAAACTCAGTTTGTGGATTCACAGTCTGGCAGAAAGGATCAAAGGGAACAAGTAACTCACAAAGATGCTAACAGAACTCCTGCTGTGATTCTGGGCAGAGATTGGAGTTTTATCATATGAAAGGACTACAGGTTCCAAAGGTTTCCTGTCTGTGCCTTCAAATTCCAAGTTAATACCATCCTCCAGCAAACAGATCTCACAGGATCTTGCATATTCTATGTCCCAGGCCTGATTACCCCGGGAGTCCGCCGTCTCCAGTCTGAGCTGCACCCTTTGGCTATTTGCTTGGGCCTGGTGGTAGACAAAGGCATTCAGGAGACTTGGATGTCTCACATCTGAGTACAAAGACTCAGGCTTAGAGGGGGCAGGGGTTGATGATGATCACCCCTTCCTTTCCACAGCCCCTTCATTTCCACAGCCCCATGAGTCTCATCCCAGAGGCCTTTTTGTGATCAATGCCTGTCTTAGGTCCATTCTCTATCCTAGAGAATTGTTACCCGTCATTGGTTAACTGATCAAGCATTAAAGGCCAGGCACAGAACAGGTAGCGTTCATGCCAGGGGAATAAGTTTTGTCTCCTTTGTGGCTCCTGGTCCAGAGGTCTCTCACTCAGCCTAAGTCACAGGGGGTCACAGCTTCCTGAGACCAGGCAGGGCGGTCCCCAACACCTTTGGTTTGTAGGCCAGCACTTAATCTACTGAGCCACACCATCTAGGGTGTATACGAGGCTTTCCTGAGGAAGAGACTTTTCACTGAAAAATTAAGAATAAGTGGAAATTAACCTTGTGAAGGGTTGGAGAAAGGACATTGCTGGCAAAGGGCATGTCCCAAAATTCTGGAGTAGAAAACAATTGGATTCCATCAAGTGATAGAAAGAAAGCCAGACGAGCAAGGCGGAAAAGCCTGAGACGACACTGCAGAAGAGTGCAAGGGCAGAGCCTGCAGAGCCTTGGAGACCAAAAGCTACTCTGAATACAAAGGGAAGTCCAAACAGAGAGGAGTGATGCGATTTACACTTTTAAAATGATTATTCAAAAGATCAGATGTGGAAAATTGATTAGGTGGTGGCAAAAATCATATCTTTCTATATATAAACTGCCCATACACAAAAGTGACAACTTCCAATTTATAGTAATATTAATATAGCATATTTAGAGTTCTTTTTTTAATCCTACCCCAAGGACATTTTTAAAAATTGCTTTTTAGACAGAGAGGAAGGAAGAGAGGAAGAGAGTGAGAGAAACATTGATGTGAGAGAGAAACATCAATTGGTTGCCTTTTGTACATGCCCAGACCGGGGATCAGACCCCCAACCTAGCCACATGCCCTGACCAGGCATTGAACCTGCAAGCCTTTGGTTACTGGACAATGCTCCAAGCAACTGAGCCACACAGGCCAAAACCAGAGTTATCTCTTTTAAATAATTATAAAAGTTTAACATCCCACACATTTTCTGTTTACTAGGCAACTCTTTCCCAAGGAAACATACTATTGCTAAATGAATGAAAACTAAAATCTTTTCTACTCAGGCAGTATAAATTCTAACTTGCATTGAGAATAAAAACAAACTCTATTTCCAAGACAGAGGAAAGAATAAAAATAAATGCCTTTTCATGTAATGTTGCATCAGAACATTATCTCAATTTTATAATCAGGAGAAACTATGCACTTCACTGGGGGTGCTGGCATAGAAACAGAGCTAGAATTAGACATTCCCCACGACTGACTATTTCTGTTTTTGTTGTTCAGTACTATTTCTTCCTGTGGAGCATGTTGGAGCAAGCAGCCAGTCCTCTTCATCATTCTCATCAAGTTTAAGTGTAGACTCCTGGCAAAAGCAAGTATGTATAACTGGGTAACACAATAATACTTTGAAAACTACTATGTTCTTCTCTTGCTGCTGTGAGAACACGACCGACAACATGGCCAGTTCAGGGACAGGGGCTAGAAATTAAGTACCTCACAAGGCAAGAGTAAAACTCAGTTCTGGCATTCACAACAGAATCATGCAGCAATCCAGGCTACATTCCAATTTCCCTCCCCTCTCCACAGGCAGCCCAAAAGGGCCCATTCACATAGGGTTTACATGTTTGCCTATTTGCTTGTTTGTTATGTGATGTTGATATGAAAGTTGATGCTTTATAGAAGTAGGATATTACATTAAGGAAAGTAAAAAAAAAGCTTACTCTTTTTAGTAATCCCAGGGGATTGTGGAAATAGGAGGGAGCGGGGGTGATAGAGAGAAAGAAAGAGAGCCACCAAGAGAAAAGATGAGTCAGTCAAACATGTATTCTCATTTCTCGTTTCAGGGAATTGCATTAAATCTGTGGTTCTCAAATTTAACATGCCTAAAATTATCTGGAATGCTTGTCAAAACAGTTGCTGGGCTTTACCTCTAGAATTTCTGATGTAGTAGGTTTGGGTGGAACTCAAGAATTTGCATTTCCCACAAGTTCCCAGGTGATGCTGATGCTGCTGGTCCAGAGAAAACTATGGTCTTAAATAAATGAAAGTAATCCCAATGGCAAAGGAATTCCACATCCTTGATTTTCATGTACTACCCTAGAAAGCAATCATCTTTATGACTGACCCCTGCTCAAATATCTCCAACTCATCTCTCATCAATGAAGACATATAAACCACATCTCTCTTCTATTTACACCAGGGCATCTTCTTAAGGAGAGAAACAGGATAGGGTGGGGGCATCAGAGAGTGACCATTTTTCCTAGAAACATACAGCATCACCTGAGGGGCAGTTTAAATTCTTAGGTCTAACTATTCTTAAACTGTATTGGACACATGGTCAGGTTTCTTTCTCTTTTGCTTACCTTTTTAATAACTATGTCAGGCTCCATGAGGCCTTCTGCTTCCCTTTTTACTTTTCTCACCAGCTGCAACAGTGACACAGTTGGTATAGTGGTGAGCCATCTTCAGCAGTGTGAATGATTAAGGGTATATCTTCAAGAATGGCAAAGTCAAAAGAGAGAAGAAGCTTCAGACCCAGAGCCTATCAAGCCATCTTACAGAAACTAGATTTTACTTGTTTAAGACATTGTGTATTGGGTCTCTTTGATACAACAGTCTAATCTGTATCCCAACCAATACAGATGGAATGAAAGATATGAGAGGTGTGAAAATAACACACAAATTCATTGCAGTGCAGTGCTTAAAAATGTGCAATCACATTTTTCCTGTTATACTTTTCCATGCTGATTCTTAATGATATTCAAGACTTCATTTGAATTAGACCAGTCCTTTAATGTTTCACTCTTCTCATTTCCAGTCTTCTTTCTTGACTGTTCTTTGTCCATCATCATTGCATTTATTTGGGTCTAGCGATCTACGTAATTTCACCTCATATTTTATTAGCATTTCTTCTACAGCTGCTTTAGAGTTGTTACAAATTGCTCAGGCATTTTAATACCTTTTAAGATTTTTAATATAAGAATAAGTAAATAAATATCCAAAAGAGTATGCTCATTTTTGTCATTATCAATCTTTTACTTCCTAGTGAATTAATCAGCATGATATGGACTAAGGTGATAATGTGAAAATTATATGCAGCTGAATCTTACTTAGAACAACATACCTAAGAATATAAATATTTATTTATCTATATGTGTATTTATTTTTATATATTTACATATATATCCCCTAAATTTTTAATTTATATGTATGTATATAATGAACACAAAGATAACTCCTATTGAATACAAAATCCTATAAAATACATTCTCAAATCATTTTCTTTTAGTAGTCAAATACTTAAATCTCTTTATAAACCCAATATATTCATATAATATTAAATATTCTTTGTTTTGTTTAATTTTTATTTCATAATCATATACTTAATTCTGCAATCCAGATAGACTTGGAAGGGGTAAGGAAAATATGGAACCCAATGAACTGTGGCAACAATAAGAAGATTATAGAACATTCCAAGCAAATGGAGGTGAAGGGGTGCTCTTCTGAGCTACAGAAGAAATGGTCTGGTGGTTGAGATAAAACACGAGTCAAATTTATTACAGTTGTCCACAGTCAGCAATGATGATCTTCTTGCTGGTCTTGCCATTCCTGGACCCAAAGTGCTCCACTGTTGCCATAGTATCCATGCCCTCTTTCACCTAGTAGAAGACCATATGCTTGCCATTCAACCACTCAGTCTTGGCAGTGCAGATAAAAAACTTAGAGCTGTTGTGTTGGGTTCAGCATTTCCCATGGACAAGATGTCAGGACCTGTATGCTTCAGGTCAAAATTCTCATCATCGATTTTCTCCCCATAGATGGACTTACTGCCTGTGCCATTATAGTGCATGAGGTCACCACCCTGGCACATAAATCCCAAAATACTTCTGTAAAATCAGGAACCTTTATAACCAAATCCTTTCTCCCAAGTGCTCAGAGAGGACAGTTTTCTGCTGTCTTTGGAAGTTTGTCTGCAAACAGCTCAGAGGAGATGCAGTCCGACTCGCCAACGGCAGCTATTGGGCTCGGTGCAGTTGACTATGGTTGGGCACAGGTCACTCCAGAGCAGGAACATCTGCAACTACTAAATAGTCTTAATATTTTTGCTTCTTTTCCAAAATAATACAGGTAATAAAAATAACCTCCCAGGTATTGGCACTCAGAATATAGAGAACATATAAATGCTAAGGTCATATTCAGTCCTCAGTGAATACCAATTTTAAAATATTTTTGTTTGTTTGTAGAAATCATAATTCTTCAGAATAAAAATCACTTAAAACAACTAGTAAGCATTCCAAATTCCTTTATGAATGGTCACATCACTAATTTGGTTTGAAAAACAAATGTACACCGGTTTATCTCCCTCCCGGGCCAACTAATGTAATACTATTTTGTTCCTCCTCCATTTAAAGCACCAACAGTCAGGCAGTCCTCTTTCCAAACAAACAAACAAACAAAAATACAGCTTTAAAAGTAAAATAAGTACTCATAGCATCATTAGTACAAAATTATACAAACATCTCAAATTTTACTTAAAACATTTTGGGGCACTTTTAAAGTTTCAGAAGAATGGAGTAAGGGAAAGCATTCTATTAAGCTTTAATGCTTCAGGAAACCACAAAAAAAAATCATTTTTTCATCCTAACCAGCTACTGATCATAGAGATGGAATGAGAAGCTATGACTAGGAGACTGAAACAATGCATCTTTGTAACCAGCTACAAGAATACAGCAAATCCAGAGACATAAGCATTGCTTGGAAGCCAGTGTTCAAGACAGAGCCAGGAGTCAGAAGTCAGGAGAGCCAATGTGAGTTATGGAGCACACACATGCAGGAGTTCAAAGCAAGTCTTGAATCACAGAGATACAGAAGTCACAGCAAGGCACATAATCAAGAATCAAAACAAGAATTCAAAATCATGCGTGTGGAGCACACACTGTCCTGTGCATTGGTCATTTGAGTGGATCTACTTGCAGCAAGAATAGTGTATGTTAGCTGCAGGTAAATCAGTCCTAGCCATTCTTTCCACAGTAGTGGCCTCCCAGATACTGCAGACTAAACATGTCATTCATTTTTCCCATGATCCATCAGTTGGGACTTCAGAAGAAAAGCCAGGCTTGTTACAGACTAAATAAAGAACTTATATTTTCTCTTTATGTCTGAGTTGTAGTGTGAGTTAAATTTCCACACTGCTAGATTAGATATTGGCCAGACTTCAAGCAGAATTAAAGGGCAAAGCAAGTCTGAAATTAGGCATGGGAATGTCTAGCTAGCTGGAGAAGTACTAGGAGACAAAATTAAATGAAAAACAAACAAACAAACAAAAAACCCACACAGCTTTTTTCTTTTTCACGTCTTTGTTCACATATAATTCACATACTGCATAATTCACCCATTTAAAGTATACAATTCACTGACTTTGAGAATATTCAGACTTGTACATTCATAACCACAATCAATTTTAGAACATTTTTATTACCTCAGAAAGAAACCGTAGTTCCTTTAGCCATTACTCTTGGCAACCACAAATCTACTTTCTGTCTCTATAGATTTGCCTATCTCGATATTTCATATAAATAGACCCAAAGAATAATATGGATTTTTTTGGTGACCAGTTTCTTTCATTTAGCATGTTTTCAAGGTTCATCCATTTTGTAATATATATCAGCACTCCACTCCTTTCAATTGCTAAATAATATTCCTTTTTATGGATATGACACATTTTATTGATCCACTCACCAGCTAAAAGACATTTAGGTTTTTTCTACACTTTGGCTATTGTGAATAATGTTGCAATGGATATTCACATATAAGTTCTTGTGTAAACATATATTTTTACTGCTCTTGGGCATATACTTAGGAGTGGAAGTGCTGAATTACATGGTAAGTCTATGTTTACCTATTTGAAGAACTGCCAGACTATTTTCCAAAGTGGTTGTACCATTTTCCATTCCTACCAGCACTGTGAGAATGGAATGAGGATTCCAATTTCTTCACATTCTTGCCAATAGTTGTTATTATCAGTCTTTTTTATTATAACATCCCACCCTGTATTTGAAAAAATCTCAAACAGATCTACATCTTTGGACCTGGAAATTGAACCAGTTCCCTGATTAGAGAAGCCCACTTACAAAGGACAAAATCCTGAGCACAGACTTTCCTGAAGGAAAGAAAATGCCAGAATTGTCTGGATATCTGGGGGGAGGTGCAGGTAACTCTATGAAATAGCCTATAAGTCAACTATTTTCTCCCTCCAAAACCAGCACATTCATATAGTTTAATCTTATGCAAAATAATTCCCATGGTGAGTCAGATTAATGTTTAGGACTTGCAGGTAAATTAGTTGGAAAAGTACATGGGGTGAGTGGGAAGAGCCTTGCATTGCCTCCTAACTTCCAACTCTACCCCATAGGTGACAGAGAAGTCAATTCACGAAAAAAACTTTTGACAAATGGCCAATAAATGTATTTTTAAATGTTTAAAAAAATTTAAGTTTAAAAACTACATATGATTTTCAGTTTAACAAAACAAATTTTATGATAACATTCAATGTTAATGTTGGACTCAGGGAAACAGGCTGCTGTCATATACTTCTGGGTGCTTAAAGTGAAAAATCTTTCTGGAAGACATCTGAATACCCTTTGACCAAGTATTCTTATTCTAGGAACTAATTCCTAGGAAACAGTTAAGATTCTTTATTTTATTTTGTTTTATAGATTTTATCGATTATGCTATTACAGTTGTCCCATTTTTCTCCTCTTTATTCACCTACACCCCCTCCCACCAGCATTCCCCCCCAGTTCATGTTCGTGGGTCATACATATAAGCTCTTTGGCTTCTCCATTTCCTATATTCTCCTTATCTTCCCCCTGTCTATTTTGTACCTACCATCTATGCTTCTTATTCCCTGTACCTTTTTCCCCATTCTCCCCCAAGCTCCTCCCTGCTGATGGCCCTCAATGTGATCTCCATTTCTGAGATTCTGTTGCTGTTCTAGTTGTTTGCTTAGTTTGTTTTTGTTTTTGTTTTTCTTCTTCAGGTTCAGTTGTTGATAGTTGTGATTTGTTGTCATTTTACTGTTAATAGTTTTGATCTTTTTCTTAGGTAAGTCCCTTCAACTTTTCATATAATAAGGGCTTGGTGATGATGAACTCTTTAACCTGACCTTATCTGGGAAGCACTTTACTGCTCTTCCATTCTAAATGATAGCTTTGCTGGACAGAGTCATCTTGGAAGTAGGTCCTTGCCTTTCATGACTTGGAATACTTCTTTCCAGCCCCTTCTTGCCTGCAAGGTTTCTTTTGAGAAATCAGCTGATAGCCTTATGGGAACTCCTTTGTAGGTGTCTCCTTTTCTCTTGCTGCTTTTGAAAATATTTTTAAAATATATTTTATTAATTATGCTATTACAGTTGTCTCATTACCCCTCCCTTGATTCTCCTCCACCCTGCACACCCTCTCCCACCCACATTCCCCTCTTTAGTTCATGTCCATGTGTCATAAGTTCTTTAGCTTCTACATTTCCCATACTATTCTTGCCCTCCCCCTGTCTATTTTCTACCTACTATCTATGCTACTTATTCTCTGTACCTTTTCCCATTCTCTCCTTCTCCCACTCCCCTGTTGGTAACCCTCCATGTGATCTCCATTTCTGTGGTTCTGTTCCTGTTCTAGTTGTTTTCTTAGTTTGTTTTTGTTTTTGTTTTTGCTTTAGATGTGGTTGTTAATAATTTTGAGTCTGCTGTCATTTTACTGTACATGTTTTTTATCTTCTTTTTCTTAGATAAGTCTCTTTAACATTTCATATAATAAGGGCTTGGTGACGATGAACTCCTTTAACTTGACCTTATCTGAGAAGTACTTTATCTGCCCTTCCATTCTAAATGAAAGTTTTGCTGGATCAAGCAATCTTGGATGTAGGTCCTTGCCTTTCATGTCTTGGAATACTTCTTTCCAGCCCCTTCTTGCCTTCACGGTCTCTTTTGAGAAATCAGCTGACAGTCTGATGGGCACTCCTTTGTAGGTTACTGTCTCCTTGTCTCTTGCTGCTTCTAGGATTCTCTCCTTCATTTTTACCTTGGTTAATGTAATTATGATGTGCCTTGGTGTGTTCCTTCTTGTGTCCAACCTCTTTGGGACTCTATGAGCTTCCTGGACTTCCTGGAAGTCTATTTCCTTTGCCAGATTGGGGAAGTTCTCCTTCATTATTTGTTCAAATAAGTTTTCAATTTCTTGCTCTTCCTCTTCCCCTTCTGGTACCCCTATAATGCAGATGTTGGAACATTTAAAGATGTCCTGGAGGTTCCTAAGCCTCTCCTCATTTTTTTGAATTCTTGTTTCTTCATTCTTTTCTGTTTGGTTGTTCCTTTCTTCCTCCTGGTCCACACCATTGATTTGAGTCCCAGTTTCCTTCCCATCACTGTTGGTTCCCTATGCATTTTCCTTCATTTCACTTAGTGTAACCTTCATTTTTCATCTAATTTGCAAACAAATTCAACCAATTCTGTGAGCACCCTGATCACCAGTGCTTTGAACTGTGCATCTGATAGGTTGGCTATCTCTTCATTGCTTGGTTTGTATGTTTTTCTGGGGCTTTGATCTGTTCTTCCATTTGGGCCATTTTTTTTTGTCTTGTCCCACCTGTTATGTAGTGAGGGGCGGAGCCTCAGGTGTTCATCAGGGCAGGTCAACCCAGTTGCTGGGTTGTGATGCTATATGTGGGGGCAGGGTCTGAGAGGGAATAATGGCTCTTGCTCTGTTCTCCATCAGACTTCAGTCCCTTCCGATGCTTCCCCCAAGAAAACTGGGCCCTTCTGGTGCTAATTCCCATGTGGGTGAGCATATGCACGTTCCAGGACCTGGTGGATCTCTCCAACGAACTCTCCTGTGAGGCTGGGAGTCTTCTCTGCACCTCAACCCCCACAGGTGTTTCCAGTCAGTGCCCCGAGGCTCTATTTCTTGGTGCTGGGACCCTGGGACACTGGGACCTCCTGGTCAGTCACCACCTTGCACACAGTGCCTCGCTTCACGGTTGTCATCTCACTGGGTCTGCCCATTGCCACCCCAGGTGCGGGGTCTGCCAGCTCCCCCTGTGCACCCAGGGTCCACCCACTGCAGTATAGCTCATCCCGGATGCCTTACATGCCCAGTCCCACTGCTGTTTGTGCCACGACCCCTCTCTGCCTGGCTGCCCAACTCTGCTTCTCCTACCAGTCTGGATGAACGTGTCTATTTTGACTCCTTGGTTGTCCGACTTCCATACAGTTCAATTTTCTGTCAGTTCTGGCTGTTATTCTATTTCTAAATTGTTGTTGTCCCTATCTTGGTTATGTGAGGAGGCACAGTGTGTCTACCTATGCCTCCATCTTGGCCAGAAGTCCCTCTCACTGCTTTTAAGATTCTCTCCTTATCTTTAATCTTAGGTAATGTAATTATGATGAATCTTGCTGTGTGCTTTCTTGGGTCCAACTTCTCTGGGATTCTCTGAGCTTCCTGGGCTTCCTGGAAGTCTATTTCCTTTGCCAAATTAGGGAAATTTTCCATTATTTTTTCTAGTAAGTTTTCAACTTCTTGCTCTTCCTCTTCTCCTTCTGGCACCTCTATGATTCAGATGTTGAAATGTTTAAAGTTGTCCCAGAGGGTCCTAAGCCTCCCCTCATTTTTTTTGAATTCTTGTTTCTTCATACTGTTCTGGTTGAATGTTTATTTCTTCCTTCTGGTCTAAATCATTGTTTTGAGTTCCAGACTCCTTCTCTTCACTGTTGGTTCCCTGTAAATTTTCCTTCATTTCATTTGCATAGCCTTCACTTTTTCCTCTATTTTGCAACCATATTCAGCCATATCTGTGAGCATCCTGATTACCAGTGTTTTGAACTCTGCATCTGACAGGTTGCCTATCTTTTCATTGCTTACTTCTATTTTTGGAGCTTTGTTCTGCTCTTTTATTTGGGCCATATTTTTTTTGTCTTGGCATACCCGTTATGTTCTAGAGGGCAGAGCCTTAGGTATTTGCCAGGGTGAGGTGCTCACTTCATTGTGGTGCTATATATGGGAGAGGGCTCTGAAAGGGAACAATGCCACTTTGCTGGCTCTTGGGAGGCTTTCAGTCACTTTCCCCACTTCCCACGAGCAAATTGGGCCCTTCTGGTGCTGATTCCTAGGTGAGTGGGTTTATGTACATTCTTTTTGTGTACCTGTGGGTCTCTCCAATGAACTTTCCTGTGAGGCTGGGAGTTTCTTCACTGTCAGAATTCCCACAGGTTTTTACAGCCAGAGGTTTTGGGGCTTTATTTCTCCACATTGTAACCCTGGGTTGCTTGGTCTGTCTCTCTCCCCAGTTGTTCCTCTTGGTTTATCTACACGTAAATGTGGGACCACCTGGTCTACCAGTCACCACCTCACCCGCCCAGTCTTCCAGCTGCTGCCTCGTTGCATGCCCTTTCCACCCCAGCTGCTGGTCTCTGTCCCTCCTACTGGTTGTCTTTGGTTGTCGGACTTCCTTACATCAATTTTATGGCAGTTGTGATTGTTTATTGTTTTTAAATTTGTTGTTGTCCTTCTTTTGGCTGTGTGAGGAGGCAAAGTGTATCTACCTATGCCTCCATCTTGGTCAGAAGTCCCGGACATTTTCTTTTAAAAAAGTTTAGCCACCAGCATATTCTTAACATCCAAAAATACCCAGTTGGTTTAATAATTCATTATCTTTATAAGTAAATACTGTATAGCTACTTTAAATATTTTGATGAATATGCTCATGAAATTTTGGTACAAGAAAAATTATGTTGTAAAAAATTAGGTCAGTCAGGGCTCTTTTTTTATTATAGATTTTATTTATTTATTTTTAGAAAGAAGAGAAAGGATGGAGAAAGAAAGGTAGAGAAACAGCAATGTGTGGTTGCCTCTCATGCACCCCCTCCTGGGGACATGGCCCACAACCCAGGCATGTGCCTTGACTGGGAATCAAACTGGCAACCCTCTGGTTTGCAGGCTGGCACTCAATCTACTGAGCCACACCAGCCAGGGCAAGGACTCTTAAGAGCTATATCAGATTGACTGGATTTGAGTTTCAGAGCTGTCATTTACAGTCATGTGACCTTGATCAAGTAGGCTAACATCTCTGTAACTCAGTTTCCACATCTATAAAATGATGATAATACCAGCCCTGGCTAGTGTGGCTCAGTGGAGTGAGTGCCAGTCTGCAGATCAGAGAGTCATTGATTAGATTCTCAGACAGGGCATATGGCTGGGTTGCGGGCCTGGTCCCCAGTAGGGGGTGCGTGAGAGGCAACCACACAGTGATGTGTCTCTCTCTTTCTCCTTCCCTTTCCCCTGTCTAAAAATAAATACATAAAATCTTTTTAAAGAATGATGATAATACCAGTACACGTCATAGGGTTATAATAATTAAATGAGTTAATACGCATAAAGCACATTGAAATTTGCCTGACATATATCTTAGATAGTAAGCACTGAGTTACTCAGTGTTAGAATTTGTGTCAGTAAATTAAGTCACACCTTTTAAGAGTATTTAAGAAGTAAAGATGGGAAGACAAAACATTGGGCAAGAACTATACACAAAACATACTGCAGAGCTGGTCCTGTGAAATCACCAATGCAGCTGCCAAGCACTGACCCCATGGCTTGTACTGTGAAGTCCTTAGATGCTAGACACTGCACACTGGTACAAAACAGCTGTCTCTGCTGCCACTGGAAACCGGATACAGCTACTATCACATGTCCTCTGGCCAGAATGGATTCAGCGTCATTCCTGCTGCTTTGAATCACCAGCTCCTGAATCAAAGTCTAGAGAGGATGCATATGCTTGACTGCACCAAGTTCCCAGTTCCCAGATGTAAGAGAGGTTGAGAAAAGCAACAGTCAGTTTTTATCATATTAGACAAGGCAGAATCTACTTTATAAGACAGAGGATTCAACATACTTAGAGAGCAAAGTTATATACTGGGAAACAAAAGAAATGTACAAATGATTCCTTTATGGTTTAAAAATATAGATGTAATCTGAATATATATTTACATGCAAGGAAAAAAAGGACTAAAAGAATATACATCAAAGTGTTAATGATTAATTGTGAATTGACCATTATGACTGATTAAAATTTTTTATCTTCTGACTCTATAACTTTCCAAATCTTCTATGACATAGAAAAGACCTATTCTCTTTTAAAGCAAGGCTGGGCAATATCAAGTCTCTATTTTGAAAGAGAATTGAGGTTTTCTTGGAGATCGCAATGGAATGGGGAGTGGAAGACTAGGCTCAGGTGATCATTGTTACCCTAGAAGAGGCCCTTGTTGCTCAAAGTGTGGTCAATAGACCAGCAACATCAGTTTGACTCAGACACATATTAGAAATGCAGAACATCAGTCTTCATCCCCTAAAAGCAAAGAAGATTAATCAAGAGATATTATAGCCACAGCTGATTGAATACTGACCTGGGAACGGAAGCGTCGATGGTTCAATTCCCAGTCGGGGTAACATGCCTGGATTGCAGGCCAGGTTCCCAGTTAGGCGCATGTGAGAAGCAATCACCTTCACATTGCTGTTTCTCTTCCTCTCTTTCTCCATCCCTTCCTTCTCTGTAGAAATAAATTAATAAAATCTTTTTTTAAAAAAGAAGATTTTTAAAGTTTTGTGGCTTTTTAAAAGTTGTTATAAAAATTTTGCAATTTTTACATTGTTGCCAATCACATAAGACCATGACGTGTCCTTGTTTTATTCATTCTTTCATTCATTAATTCATTCAGCAAACATTTACTGAGCACTTACGATGAACCAGACAGGCACTTTTCTGGATGCTAAGCATACAAGTTAACAAAACAGACAAAGCCTTTGCGCTTCTGGAGCTTATATTCTGGAGCATGTGACAGATAATAAACAAAAGAGATAAGTAAACATATTGTATGTTAGATGGTGATAATATGGAAGGAAGGGATATAGGGGGTGGTTTTGGAGCTGTAATTTTAAAAGAGGTGAAGACTGGGATGATGAATAGACCTGAGGGAGGTGAGGAAGCCACTCATGCTGATACCTGAAGGAAGCACATCCCAGGGCAAGGCTTTATTGGATCTAGTCAAGGAGGCCATGTGGCTAGACCGAGGGAGTGGGGGTGGTGAGCAGGAAAAGAGGACTAAGGAGTAAAGGCCATTGGAAGTTTCTGAGCATACAAGTGACATTTTCTGTCTTGGGTTTTAACAGAATCATTCTGGTGCTCTTTCAAGAACAGACAGATGGTAGTAGGAAAACCAGATAGGTGGCTACTGTCAATACCTAGGCAAGGATAATGGTGACTTGGACCAGATAGCTTTGACAGTTTTATCTCTTTTCAGATAGCTACCTTTTTTGTTTTTCTTCTAGTATATCATACTAAAGTGAGATGGGAGAAAGGCGTAGAGATTGTGTATACTAGGGAAAGGAATGTAGAACTCACAGCTCTTCTAGTATATAATTCTATGTATTTTCATATTTATCTTCAGCCACACAGAACAAAATATATAAGCAATTTAATTTAAGCATTTACACTTAATTTAAATATTTAATGTGTTTAAATAATTAAATGTTCTAAGTTATTACAGCTTCAAGAAAATGGTTTTTTTTTAACCAAAAATCATTATCATTACCATGTCAATCAATTTATATTTAAGCCAAGGTAAAAATAAAAGAAACTGATCACTTATTTTAAAGACATGAGCAATATTTTTGAAATGGACAGTTACTAAATAATGACTAGTTCTGAAAAATACTATTTTAAACCTTCTACTCTTTCAATGCTGTAATTAAAACAAAAATGAGAGTGAAATCTAGACAGTATACATAGAGATCTGAGTCATACCAGGACATGAAATTTACTTTTTCTATGGATCTGAGACCAAAGGCTCTGTTTATTTGCTAAAGATTAAAAGGATAAACTAATTATTTCTTATTTTAAAATACAAAGGCAACTGTCAAGCCAAATGCTGATTCAGAAAGAAGAGATATCAACACTGAATTAATATTATACTTGATCAATTATTTTCAAGAGGTATGCCGTAAGAATTTTTAAAACATGCAATACCTGACTATTTAGTCAGAGGCACTGACCTCTTTTCCCTTAGATTGTCAAATTAAAAACTTATAACAGCCAATACAACAATAGCCATCTGTTGTGAATGAATAAAATTATGCTTATTTTCCCTAACTGGTGTGGTTCAGTGGATTGAGCAACAACCTGCAAACCAAAGGGTCACTGGTTCAATTCTCAGTCAGGGAAAATGCCTGGGTTGCAGGCCAGGTTCCCAGCAGGGGTCATGTGAGAGGCAACCACGCATTGCTGTTTCTCCCCCTCTCTTTCTCCCTCCTTCCCCCTCTCTCTCAAAATAAATAAATAACATTAAAAAAAAGAATTTTTAAATATTATACATTTTTTGCCAGATCAGCAAAAGATATATTTTTGGTGTGCTGCAGAATTTTATTAATTTAGATTATGTGTCCCATGAGACAAAAAAAGTTGAAAATCACTGCCCTAGATCTGTAGAGAGGTTTATTGTTTACAAAGCATTTTCACTACTATTATCTAATTTGAGCCTCACAATAGAACTATTAATATCACTGTTATTAATTTTTAGATAAAGAAACCGAGACTCAGAGAGATTAAGGGAAGTATCCAAGGTCACTCAACTAATTAGTAAGTACCAGACTGGGAACAGTCTCCTCACTTCCCAGTCCACTACTCTTTGTCCCAACCTTTGTTCTTTCCCAGTTATAGAAGTAGGTGGAATTTTTTTTGCTGTGCAAGAATTATCAGGTCAACAAGACCAAGAGATGGAAAGCGGTACTTATGAAAAGGTACTAGCTTAAGAATAATAGTATTATGGTAAATACTGCCACCCACTTAATGATAGAAAGACCAAGAAACAGAGAGGTGTGTTAAGCCAAACACTGGCTGTTTAATTATTCAGGGGCTGTCTTGCCTTTTAGGCAAACCTTAGGCCTTTTGGAACTAGTCCCCTTTATCATTTATCTGATCTCCTGGTCTGCTGTTTTGCACATCCACCAGAGGGCAGGCAGGACAGGAAGAAAGCATTGGAACCTGTATGATCAGAAAGTTAGTTGGAAGAACAAAACTTAAGTCATTTTCTTAATTTAAGCTTTTGGAGTCTTTCTAGGTTTCAGTTATTAATGAAAACTTTACCACCATATGTCCAGTACATAAACAATGCTACAAAAGATAAACCTGGAGGAACAACTGGGGAGTGAGACAGACCACACAACCCAGGGTTCCAGCACAGGAAACTAAAGCATCAAAACTTCTGGCTGCAGAAAACTGTGGGTGTTGCAGTGACTGAAGAAACTCCCAGCCTCACAGAAGAGTTCGTTGGAGAGCCACAGGTACGCAAACAGAATGTATACAAACCTCCCCAACCAGGAATCAGCACCAGAAGGGCCAATTAGCTTGTGGGTAACAGAGGAAGTGACTGACCACCAGCTGAGAGCTGAGCAAGTGGCATTGTTCCCTTTTGGACCTCTCCCCCACATACAGTGCCACAAGGAAGTGGCATGGTTTGCCCTGCCTTGGTGAACACCTAAGGCTCTGCCCCTTACTATGAAACAAGTGTGCCAAGACAAAAAAATATGGCCCAAATGAAAGAACAGATAAAATATCCAAAAAAAGAACTAAGCAATGAAGAGATAGCCAACCTATCAGATGCAGAGTTCAAAACACTAGTAATTGCAATGGTCACAGAAATGGTTGCAAAAGAGAGGAAGAAGTGAAGGCTATGCAAATGAAATAAAGGAAAATTTACAGGGAACCAACAGTGAAGAGAAGGAGTCCGGAACTCAAAACAATGATTTAGACCAGAAGGAAGAAATAAACATTCAACCAGAACAGAATGAAGAAACAAGAATTCAAAAAAATGAGGAGAGGCTTAGGAACCTCCAGGACAACTTTAAATGTTCCAACATCCAAATCATAGCGATGCCAGAAGGAGAAGAGGAAGAGCAAGAAGTTGAAAACTTATATGAAAAAATAATGAAGGAAAACTTCCCCAATCTGGCAAAGGAAATAGACTTCCAGGAAGACCAGGAAGCTCAGAGAGTCCAAAAAAAGTTGGACCCAATCAAGCACACACCAAGGTACATCATAATTACATTACCTAAGATTAAAGATAAGGAGAGAATCTTAAAAGCAGCAAGAGAAAAGGAGACACTTACCTACAAAAGAGTTCCCATAAGGCTATCAACTGATTTGTCAAAAGACACCTTGCAGGCAAGAAAGGGCTGGAAAGAAGTATTCCAAGTCATGAAAGGCAAGGACCTACTTCCAAGATGCCTCTATACAGCAAAGCCATCACTTAGAATGGAAGGGCAGGTAAAGTGCTTTTTAGATAAGGTAAACCTAAAGCAGTTCATCATCACCAAGCCTTTATTATATGAAATGTTGAAGGGACTTATCTAAGAAAAACAAGATCAAAACTATGAACAGTAAAATGACAACAAATCACAACTATCAACAACTGAACCTAAAGAAGAAAAACAAAAACAAACTAAGCAAACAACTAGAACAGCAACAGAATCTCAGAAATGGAGATCACATGGAGGGTTATCAGCAGGGAGGAGGTAGGAGAATGGGGGGAAAGGTACAAGGAATAAGAAGCATAGATGGTAGGTACAAAATAGACAGGGGGAAGATAAGGAGAGTATAGGAAATGGAGAAGCCAAAGAACTTATATGTGTGACCCACGAACTTGAAGCAAGGAGCAGGGCAGAATGCTGGTGGGGGCAGGGGTACAGGGCAAAGGGGGACATAGGAAGGAAAAAATAGGACAACTGTAATAGCATAATCAATAAAATATACTTTAAGAAAAGGATCTAGAGAATCACATTTCTTATACTTCTGTATATTTCTGTTTTGGTTTTTCCAAACAAATATAAAATGTTAAATCTTTAAATATGTAACACTTAAGAACTGTGGGGAAATAAGTGGGCAATGAACAAGAAAATTCACAAGAGAGGAAATTCAGCTAGCAGTGAACATGGAAAAATGTCCTATTTCACAGGCAATTAAAGAAAGAAACATTTAAAATAAAAAACTGCCATCTTTCATCTGTCTTATTAATGAATATTCAAAATGAAACTTATTGGTAAGGGTGTAGTAAAACAGACATTTTAATATCTTTTTAGTGGACATGTAAATTGGTACATCTTCTGGAGAGAAATCTAACCATAGAAAGAGGCTAATCCTGGCAGAAGAAAATCAGCGTAATTTTCTACTACCCAAGCTGGAGGTAAAATCTTGTTCTTTTTTCTCAAATGAAGTGAGTGAGCCCTTACATGAAGAATACAAACTCATGATATGATATACAATAGAACAAAAAGCAAGCTTTATGCCACCTCCAGCCCTCTGCAGACTCAACAGGGTGGAATGATGAGGTTCTCACCCAAGAGAGAGTAAGGGTTATACTGCTCACCACTCCAGCGAAGATGCAAGAGCACACTGACAGTGGAGAGGACTGGAAGCATCTCGATGCCTATATGTCTCCAGGATCACAGGGTCTGCCTCATACCTGCAGGAGAGGAAAGTGGTGCTTCTTGCAGCTTTCAGCAAGTGTAACACATCACACTGATGTGCATCCTATTATTACAGGTTGTCCCAAAAAGACAGAGAGCCAGAGCATTCTGACATTTATGAGACTACCCAGATATAGTCATGGATATTGTCAACAGTGGCCAGGCATGAATGGACTGGATCACTCATGCACCCTACAAATACGATGCTGTAAGCTAGTCACAGTCTTACAGGTCAAATACAAAATTTGCCCCTTAATTCAAACCACTGCACTGTAACAGAGTTGCTCAATCTTGTTTATAACTTAACATCTACTAGATTCAGCTCATTTAAGAGACAGTCTGACGGCGAAAAGGAGAAAGTCTCATTATAACAGGAATTTGCTTAAAAGAAGTAGGCCCCAGAAAGAGAGAGATTTTCCTGAATCCTAGTAACCATCCTAATTTGAATAAGGAGAAATTGGAAACAACCTAAATGTCCAATCAAGAGTGTAGTATGCACCCATTTACTATTTTTTAAAAATGGAAAAGCTTGTCCTAGAATAAGAAGTTAAGATACAGAACACAGAGTTTACACTTTCGAATAAGCCGACTCTATCCTGTCTTTCCCACTGAATGCAGACATGAAAAGACAGAAAGCATCACTACTTTAAAATGAAACCAAAGCAGGCAGATTAGAAAAGAAGATGAAAGTCTGAAGTCCTGCTGAGGCAGCAGGGAGTTTCCCATTTTCTTTTCTGTCTGGTATCTCCTGGCCTGGACTCAGGATAGCCTGAAACTGGAAGTGGAAACTGGAAGTGGCCTGGACAGAATGCCCTCCAGAGGAAAGCTTGAGTTATGTCCCAGGGAACAAGAAAGAGGACCCTAACTCTCAGAGAAAAACAGAAGAAAACACCTAGTGGTGTTATTTTATTTCTCTTTCCAGCTCCAGCCTCCAGGCAATCCAGGAGTACCATATTTTTCAGACTATAAGACGCACCTTCCCCACCCTTCTTCCACCCTCCTCCCCACAAATCTGAGAGGAATAATTGTTGTTAATGCTACTGTTGAGTTCTGTTTACATTTACATTGGTGAAATATTATGTTATTTATGTTATTAAATATTTTATCACATTTTTTGCTTCAAAATTTTTTTTCCTATTTTCCTCCTCTAAAACCTAGGTGTGTCTTATGGTCCGAAAAATACAGTATATCATTGGCAGCAGCCACCAGCCACGGGAGCAAGAGCCCATTGTGCCTAAATGCTGAGGGAGGAAATACTTATTGAGAAAATGAACCACTTTGGGGCTTGGTGAAGAGAATCATAGTATCAGAATTGGAATAGTGAACACGATGCTGGCATACTGCCCATGAGAGATACCATGCGGATCTGTCACACGTAGCTGCAAATGTAAATAGAACACAGAGGAGAAATCTGAGCTAGAAGTATAAGTTTGTGAATCATCTGCATTTAGAAGTCATTTAAAGCTAATTACTCTAGCTGTTTTCTCCTTATTACAGGGAAACAGCTAATTACTGAGATTTCTTGCTTCATTCTTTCCTGTCTGCTCTCCTGAAAAAGTGAGAGTTAAGACCAATTATTACAATTCTAAAGATGGAGTCTATCTGAGCAATGAAGAAAGTAAATAGGATTTTATTTGGTCCTAAGCTTGACTCCTAAACCAGTGGTCTTTAGACTCTGCTTGCATGCTCCCTAAAATAAATTGGAAACACTTTATATTTCCTCACACATTTTTCAATTTGCATCTAAACATTTTTATCATATCTTTAAATAGTGACAAAAATATGATTTCTGGTGTATTATTGTTATTGATATGTTTAAAATTAAACTATTCTATCACTCCAGTACAATTAAGGAATATAAATACCATATAGGTTTGATTCCCACCATCATCCATTTAAAACTATATATGGACAAATTCTTTTTTAATTGGCCAAAATTTCTCACTTCTTTTTCTCCTTGAACTCATATTTCAGTTCCATTTCCCACCAAGATTTTATCCTAATATGCCACACTTTGATGCTTGAAAACCTTTGATTACTCTATCATAATTTTTTGCAATAAAAATTGAAATGTTCTCTGATTCTATAATTCTGTTGTTTTTATTCTGTATTTTAGTTACCACCACAGTTATTAAATAGAAAAAATGATCAAACAACATAATTGATATATTTAAATAAATGTTAGGAATAGATAGTTAAAATTGTATTATAAATGTATCTTTTAATGAGATAATGGGGTCTCTTTTCAATTAGTTAATGTAGCTATAGGTTCATATTACTTATTGCCAGAATTAGACATATATTTTATTCCTTTTTAAATGTAAGCTCTGAACAAACTTATTCATATAAATGAGAAGATGGGACTGAAAAAATTTTTTATTACAGCAATAGCCTGAAATTTTTTGAACCTCTTAGAGTTATACAACTAAAATCAAATACTAATGTATCATTAACAAATTATTTTTAGCGAGTCACCAACTGACTACTCAATTAGTTCCTCCTTTAATTTTGTTGAGAGTAAGGAATTTAAAACCTTCTGAGTTTCAGAAGGATTATAATTATTTCCCCCTCACTGTGTACACCCTTATATTTTTTCTATTGGACATGATTTTTTTCATTTTTAATAAAATTGTATTAATTGTGCTATTACAGTTATCCTAATTTTTCCCCCTTACCCCTCTCCACCCAGCATCCCTCACTCCCTCAGGCAATCTCCAAGCATTGTTCATGTCCATGGGTCATGCATGTAAGTTCTTTGGCTACTCCATTTCCTATACTTTACATCCCCATGGCTATTCTGTAACTATTTGTAACATGCCAAGGGTTAAAGATAAAGAGAGAATCTTAAAAACAGCAAGAGAAAAGCAATCAATTACCTACATAGGAGTTCCCATAAGACTGTCAGTTGATTTCTCAAAAGGAATTTTACAGGCTAGGAGGGATTTGAAAGAAATATTCCAAATCATGAAAAGCAGGAACCTACAGCCAAGACTGCTCTACCCAGCACAGTTATTATTTAGAATCAAAGGACAGATAGATTCCCAGACAAGAATAAAACTAAAGGAGTGCATCATCACCAAACCATTATTATATGAAATGTTATATGAAAAAAGGGACTTATTTAAGAAATAGAAGATCAAAACTATGAATAAAATGGCAATAAATACATATCTATCAAAAATGAATCTAAAAAACAAACTAAGCAAATAAGAAGAACAGAAACAGAATCATGGATATGGAGAACATTTTGATGGTTGCCAGTTGGGAGGGTGTTGTGGGGGAATGGGTGAAGAGGTGAGGGGATTATACCATTAATTTGAAATATCTTCTTGTCTGGCACCCCAGTGCAATGTGCCACTGCAACATCTGAGAGGGAGGGAATTATGTTAGGAGACGTGAGAAAAGAGCACAAAGCAAGGGTATTTGCAGATCAGTTTGAAGGAGAATGAAGGGAGTTGAAGATCCAGAAGCTAGATCTATCCAGTAAATACATCTTTAGGCCCTCTTACCTTTTAGAAATCTTTGTGTACCCTTAGTCGATTTAAACTAACTAGACTTTTCTTTCTCTCATCATACCCAATGGGAGCTGGAGGGAGAGGAAAGAAATTATAAACCTGAGAGTATTTGTTGAAGGATAAGAAAAATTCTTCTGGAAGGAGGTTGGGGGCGAGGAGGAAGGAGTGGTAGGTATCTCTAAGTGGTATAGATAATGGACTACTCTTACCTTCCATCCTCAGAAAGTTGTAGAACCTTGAGGTAAAGGCCTCTCCTTCCTGAATTACCATCCTGGGATTGCATTTCATTCATTCCTTCTTTTTTTAGGCACTTTCTACCTCAGGCTCAGTGCCAGGCCCCAAGGATACAAAGATGTTTACATTCCTTGCCTTTAAGGAACTTAAACCAGCTGATCAGGACTTAGTTAGGTTCTTCACTGAGGTACTTCAGCCCAGCCAGCCACCCTCCCTTCTTCCCACCAAATACTTCTCCCTGTTCTGGGATTTCTCTTCACATCCTTGTTCCTTATTCTACCATCAGCAAAAGCTATGTTCATCTCATTTCCTCCCAACATTATTCCATGCTTTCTAGTGCAAAGTGGGTGGGGTATACTATAGTGGGTACTGCCAATGGATTAAAATGGGTTACAGGGATGCCCAAGTTGGCTCCTCTATAATTCAGGGAAGGAGGATTGAAACCTTAGCATTAGGAGGCCACAGTTTAGACACCTCTAGGTAACAGAAAGCATCTTTCAGTGTGCTATACAAATAATGTATTTTTATGTGTGCCTCGGTGTCAAATATGTGGGAAGCACTGTAAACTAATCTAAGTATGAACCAGCAGGTCTGAGCAGAAGTCCAAATGTGCTGCCTGGAATCCGCATCTGTCCTGTAGACATCTTTGGTTTAGCAGATACTGTGTTGATGATTTAAAAATAATTTATTTGCAATATTTAAAGATTTTACATAAAATCTCATTATCTGGCTTCTCATGAAAAATTGATATAGAACTGTATAGTCTTATACTGCAATAGTCAACTGGCAACAAGTAACAGCAGTGTCCTTGAGACAAGGCTTGCTGTTCTGCTTCATCTGCCTTCTGTCATCTACATTACTTGCCTACCCTCCGAATTTCCATCGTCACTTGAGTTTCTCTCTAGTACACTTATGTTACCTTCACACTTACAGGTGCACATGCATGCATACATGCAACTCCTGCTGTCTTGGTAACAAGATCCTCAAAAGCAAAACTTAGAAATGTAATTTAATTATTTTTATTCTAAAAACAGTACATATGTATTACAGAATTTAGTAAATGAAAAAATAAAAGAAAAACATATTAAATCTCCAGTGATCTTGCTAGTGAAATAATCAGTGTTAATACCTCAAAATGTATTTTTCTGATTGTTTCTATTGTTAAAATCAAGGCTATCCTGACACATATGTAGTTCTGAATGATTTTTAAATTTTTGTATATTTCAAAGTCATTATTATTTTCCTTTGTGTTTAAAACCATGAAATTTGGCAATCATGATTTCCTATAAATAAAAATCATTTGCTTCTAACTTTATGGTTCAATCCAAATGTTACATACATACAGCCTTATATAATATGTTCATTTGTATAGAACTCATTACAAGTGTTAACCTTGTATAACATTTTTAACTTATTTGAGATTGGTTTGAGGTTCTCACAGGATATGTCAAATGCATGGAGCTTAGATAATAAAATAGATCACTTGGTTCTGGTAGAGAGCAGTATGCTATATGCTATCACTTTTGTTTTCAGTATGTCAGATGTCTACAATAGCCGATTTCAGATCATTTTTAGATTGGCCTGTAGTTTTGGCCTGTAATTTACAGATGTGACCTACAGTTCTACTCTGTCATTTTTTCATGTGTGTATTACAAAAACACTTGAAATATAGCTGGTTAGATTATGAGAGTAAGGAGCAAACACCCCTTTTCTCCACCCCTCTAACCCTGAGGGACTATATCAACCCTTAGACTTCAAGAAGGAAAGAGAAGTCCAAATTGACTGAGATTAATTTTCTGTCACCTCTCATTCTACCTTTCTACTGGGGCTTATATTAAAATTAAGTTCACAGAATGACAGGCATTTAGAAAAATAAGGAAGTATTTCCTGGATGCCCATGTTTAGGGGGATTCATTCTTGCTTTGCCTGTTGTTTTTCTCTATGAAAGTAGACTGTTTTGGAACTTGCATTTTTTCACAGAATTACATATAAGTAAACATATAAGTAAAATTTCTAATAACTTTATAGAAGTGTTTGAATACATGTTGAAGAGGCCACGATGAGATTTGTGTTTTAAAAGGTCCATCAATGTTGGAAACAGGGCAAGCAGCTGGGAGCTGGTAGAGTCAACCAGGTAAGAAATGATAATAGTGTCAGCCTAAGCAGGAACAGTGAAGACAGAGAAAAGAGGATGCAGCTGGAGACATTAAAGATACAGAGTCAGCAAGACTTCCTGGATGTGAGAAATGAAGGACTTCCTGGTCATGATCAATATAAATGCTTGTGAAAATGTTTAATCAATATAAAATTTGAATTAAAACAAATAATACTCATTCTTATTTTTGAGCATTAAAATTTTACATTGAAATCTTCTCACTCTCTTGAGGGAAAAAGATGCTAATGGTCTTGTCTATCTCATCAGTACATCTTTTTCCGAATCATAAAACCACCATTTGCTGAGAAGGTGACAAAAAAATAGGGATGTGGTTCTTCAGAATTGCAGCAATTTCACATCTCTGTCACCACAAGCTACTACACCTGTTTATACACCCACCTTCTGTCATTATTAATAGTCCTTCACTTTCTCAATTTTCCATTCAAACCTAACTTTTAAAAAATAGGTTGACCACCAAATCGGGTGAGTCACTTTTAAAGCCATTCTTATGGTTAGTGGAGTATTTGTTCTCAAATTGTTTTAAATAATGAGAGTTATCCTAAATGTTCCAAAATGTAGTCAATTCCACCAATCTTCTTAAATATATCAGAAGAAGGCAAGGGAATTTTAAGGCAGTATGACTTTAAATTTAGGACTTCAAGTCAAGTATTTTGATCCTTGTGATTTGAAGGAAAGTGTACTCACTAATGTCAACTTGCAAAATTTTAATCAAATAGAAAAGGCACTGCTCAACAGACTTTATAGATGCAAGCTATAAAACATAACACTGTACTTGTTAGAGGTTTTACAAGCTTTTTGAATAAACTCATTATCACATGAAACATATTAGCATGCTTTTAACCTGAACTATTTTTTCTCTATATGCCCTTGAATTTAATTGAATTTAGAGTTGCCAGTTGCACTTAATGGTAGAATTAAGAAATCATGGGGAATAGAGTTTGGGAAATTCCTGACTCCACTAACAATTCCTTAAGTGACTCAGAATGTCCAAGAAGGAAATTTTGGCCTTGGTTTATGTGCTAAATGAATTCTTATAACTTGAATTTACAGAAGAAACCATGGAGATTATCTTGCTCAAATCTCTAATATTAAGGAACTGAAGACCAGAGAATTATGTGATCTAACCAACAAGACAAAAATGGTTGATAACAGCCCTCTCAAGCATCCTTACCTGGCTTTTCCATTATCTTATCAGCAACTTATCACTTGAACCAGAGAAGTTTGAACTACAGAAGGAACTCTTTTTAGTAAAGTTAACAACCAGCCTCTAAATTACACTATATTTTATATAAATTCTGATTTTCATATCTCTATTCAATATTCTTAAAGGAAAATACACTCAAATAATTATATCTGTTAAATGTGAACTAGAAGGGGTTGGAGGTTGTGTGTACACATAACCTGAATTAATCAAAAGAATGAAATATTTAAAAGTTAGAAGGATTTTTTCCTTTGGAGTAAGCACAACAATGAGACTAAGGTAACCATGTCTTGCTAAGTGATTAGAGATTGTGGTTTAATAAGTGGATATGGATGACAGACAGGTGATCAATATGTATCACATGTTCTATCCATCTCACCCTCCATTGATGGGGTCTAAAGCAAAGCCAGCTTCTATCTATGTAATTTGTGATTTTCAGAAGTCCTAATTACAGTGTGACTATAATTGTGAAACATCTCTAGCAAAGAGAAAGTGGAGTCCTGACAGGAAACTGCATCAGATGCCCTCAATGGAGCCCAAAACAGGAACATTCTCTGTCTCTAGTTCCTTATCTCCTCATGTCATCCATCATGAACTGTAAAGAGAAATGGGGAGATAGTCAGGCTAAGGATACAACATATAAGAGCCCTTGAATTTATTGTGATCTTGATCTTCATAGGTAATATCGATTGTAGTTATTTGACACCTGGCCATTAAATTCTTTTTCAAAAATTTGTGTTGAAAGTGCTCTCAATTGAGAAACACTTAGCTGCTTAGTGCTATTTATTTTCATATGGGCTGCGTGAGGCCCTGTGCCAAAGGAAGTTCAAAGCAATAAAACAATTATTCAAGCCCTTGCTGCTGAGCTATTATTATTCAAGAATCAGGCTATTCATTAAAGAATTGACTGTCTGAATCCTAGTCAAGAACTGACAACTCTTTTCATAGAGTGATGGCTACTCATAGTCAGTAGGAAAGGGAACTGCCATTTGAGCACCTGCAGTGTGTTTTGTATGTGTCTGCATTCTCACAACAGCTCTGTAAGAAATGTATTGCCTCATTTTACAAATGAAGGAACAAATTCTGAGAAAGGAAGAAAGTTGCTCAAGGTCACACAGCCAGAAGACTGGTCTGTCTAAGCTCAAAGTTTAAGTCCATTTCACAGTGCTCTACTCTTTCCCCAATTTAATAAGAGGTGGAGGATCCCAAAATCTCCATTCAGAGTAAAAATATATTGTAAAATTCAATTGTCCTTTGGATATGAAGAGAGCTGGCCTTGCTCTGGTGCCAGGTTACATCTCTGTGCATTTTTTCCTGCAAAATATGATGGTTATCCTACACTTCAAAGAGCCCAGAAAGTACCTCTATGATTAACTAACTCTAGGGTGGGTGTTTAAGAAGTGCAATTTGATGATAACTGTGGGAACATTTGCTTCACAGCCATCAAACCAGACCTAATCCCAGTTCCATGGCATTGAGGTTGTCAGATGCCAAAAGAAGTGATGACAGGGGCCAAGGCAGACGTTATGATAAATTAACAAGGAGGCTGCAGGCCAGAGAAGAGTCAGAAAGTGTCTGAAGCACACACTGAAGTATAATTTCAAGTCATCTGACATTGCTGATTGAAAGAGCTGCAGAGACAAGACAGCTGATGTTCAGCAGGATCCAGTTTTGCCATCGGTTGTTTCACTGCTCTCTAGCTAAGCATTTGGGCTGGCTTTCCCATGCAATGTGATCATGTAACAATAGAACATTAGGTCATGTCCAGTTTACCAGAACTAGTCAAGAGGAAATGTCCAGTTTAGAAAATGAGGAAGAATTTTGGGGCCCTTGCCCCTATAAAAGGCTATAGGATGACCTAAGATCAATCAGAATGACGATGTCTTGGTTTTGCTTACCCTACATATACATGAAAATTGTTTCTATCACTATATAGGCTACATTTTTATATGATTCATCTTGTAAAGAAGCAGTAGTATTTTCATCATATTAAAGAGGTGAATTTTAAACACCTGTCTAATTGTGACGATTCACACACACTAGGGTACATTTTATCAGTACAAATTATCTCCCAAATATGTCAATCACAAAATGCAATGGTGCATTGAAGGGGCCAAAGAACAAATATGTTAAAATATAAATATGTAAAAACAAAAAGTTTTTTTAACTCAAACCTAAAAGACATGCAAACAGCATTTTAAAATGTGAAAAAAATTTCACCATCACACTGATAACCAAAGTTATGCAGACTAAAACTGCAATGATTTTACTTTTTTGCCTCTAATATTTAAAAAATTACAATATTCAATGCAATAAAGGGTTCAGTGAGATGGTCTTTCCATACTAATGAAAAAAAATATAAATTGCTCTGAGCTCTCTATAAAGTAATTTACCACTATATTTTAAAAGCCTTAAAATATTCATAACCCTCTGAAAGTGCAGTGGTATCAGAAACTCTGGGGGTGGGACAAAGCAATCCATTTTAACAAGCTACCCAAGGGATTCTGATGCACATTTAAGTTTGAGAACCACTGCCCTAGGGACTCTCACCTACTCCAACAGCTAAATGGCCATCTCTAGGCAGATGAGTCCTAAACCTACATCTGTAACCAAGATATTTTTTCTGAATTCCAGACCCATGCAATCAACTACCCAGTTAGCATTTCCTTTCTGATATTTCACAGATACTTTAAAATAAACATGTTTAACATTAGGTTCAGATATTTCTCCCAAAATATTCTCTATCTCCAGTGATACTAATCTCCATAAATGGCATTATCATTTCTACTCAAGCCAGAAACATGTCATCCTTGACTCCCTTACGCTGATCCACTCCATCCTTACACCCAATCAAGTACTATTTCCTAAAGATATAAGATACTGCTACAGACTACGCCCTGGCTAGTGTGGCTTAATGGACTGAGTGCTGACCCTTGAACCAAAAGGTAGCTGGTTGGATTCCCAGTCAGGTCAAGTGCCTGGGTTGAGGGCCAAGTCCCCTGTTGAGGGCATGTAGAGGCAACCACACATTGATGTTTGTCTCCCTCTCTTTCTTCCTCCCTTCCCCTCTCTCTAAAATAAATAAATAAAATATTTTTTTTAAAAAGAGATACTGCTACAAAAGACTAAATTGTGTTCCCTAAAATTCATATGTTGAAGCACTAACCCCCATTGTGAATGTATCTGGAGACAGGGGCTGTAGGAGCAATTGAAGTTAAAGGAGATCATAAGATTGGGGCCTTAAACCCATAGGACTGGGACCTTTAAGAAGAGGAAGAGAGCCCCGGCTGGTGTGACTCAGTGGATTAAGCTCGGGCCTGTGAACCATAGGGCTACCAGTTCAATTCCTAGCAAGGGCACATGCCTGGGTTTCAGACCAGGTCCTCTGTAGGAGATACACAAGAGGCAATCACACATTGATGTTTCTCTCCCTCTCTTTCTCCTTCCCTTCCCTTTCTATCTAAAAATAAATAAATAAAATCTTTTTTAAAAAAAGAAGAGGAAGAGAGAGAGAAAAAGATCTTTCTCTGCCATGTGACATGACCATTTGCAAGCCAGGAAGAAATCTCTCACCAGAAACCCACCCTACTGAACCTTGATCTGAGACTTCCAGCTTCTACTATTGTAAGAAAATATACTTCTGCCTTTTAAACCATCCACCCTTTATTATATAATTTTTTATGGCAATCCAAGCCCACTAAGATAGATATCTATAAAATGTCCATTTTGTTTTAGCTTCACTGGTACCATCCATGTACAAACTACCATTAGCCCTTGCTTAGACTAGTGCAATATCTTTCTAGCAGTTTTCCCTCTAGACCAGTTTCACTTCTTTGAAATCATTCTTTATGCCCAGCTAGAGGGATATCATCAAGTTAGGTTTCCCTTTCAAGTCCTTCAATAGCTTTCTATTATCTTTTAAATAAGGCCCAAATACCTAACATATATCTATCAGGATGATATAAGAAATGTTAACTAATGGACTCCAACCCCACCTCAATGTACACTGATCCCTTGTCCCTCCTTCTCTAGACACTTGCAGCCCTCAGTGAGTACCCTGCCTCACCAGCACCCTCCTGGTCAGCCAGCTCTTCAGTGTCACTTTCTGGCCTTGCTGGAAAATAACTTGCTGCTCCTTCCAGCTGACTGGGGATCATCTTTACCTATAAGATTTTGCCCGGGTGCTTCTCTTAGGCCCCCTATGTAGCCCTGTACAATATACTCTCACTCAGCAACCATCCAGCCCCAATTTTGTTAATTCCTAGCCTGTCACTTTTTTGGTTTAGACTTAACAGCCCAAAATTTGAAGTTTCTGTTATATTTGGTTTTCTTTGTGACATCCTCTCCACATCTTGGGGGGATACCTTTTGGTTTCTAGGTCAAATGGTGAAGGGTTGAAGATTAATGTACCACTGGGATTAAAAACATAGTTCACCAGTCTCTCCAGCTTCATTGGGTAAAAGGCGTGCTGACTTTAGTTTCTCAGGTAAACCATGCCCTCTCTTACACTGGGTCTCTGCACATTGTGGCTCATCTGCCTGGAATGCTTTCCTTTGCCCTTCCTTTTGCCTATTCACCTTTCAAGTCTCAATTTAAACATCATTTCTTTAGGAAAAACATCTTTGAACACTTTTATACAAGTTAGGTCTCCTGTCATACATTCCCAGCATATTTAGAATTTCTTTCAGCTTGTAATTTATGCACCTATAATTACTTACAATTATTTGTGTAGTGTTTATCTCCCCTGCTAAATTCCAGGTGTCTATATTCTCTAACATAATCTCAGTATCTAGAACACAGGTGGCAAACACAAGGCCCATGGGCCAAATCTGGCCCCCCACCTTGTTTTATTGGGCTCGGCACCTTGTTTCTACCTGGAGGCAGTGCCGAGCTCTCATTTAACTGTTAAGGAGTAGTTACGCTTATATAGTCCTAAAATTACATTCGGCCCTTTGAAGGCAACTGTGAGGCTAATGTGGCCCCTGGTGAAAATGAGTTTGACACCCCTGATCTAGAACATACTAAGAATTCAATAAATATTTGTGACTGACCTACTGACAAAGTAAAATGATTATAGGGTAGATTTCAGAATTAGTGTTCTGGTACCTTATCTGTTTATTTACAGTATCCCAAGATTGCAAAAAATGTTAAAAATTATTCCATTTGCAGCTACTTTTTTGAATAAGTCAGAATTTTATCAATATAAATGTGGAAAGAAATTTTCCCACATACAACTATTGTCCATATTCCCTAGTTTTAAATTTTTATCTCCATAAAAGTAGTCACATCATTCTCACGAACCTAAATAACAACTTTAGAATAACTAAATGATATACATTTGAACTAAATCAAGTACAGTCATATTTCTGAAATATTATTTCTACATAAGATTTTCACTTGAAAAAAAGAGCTTGAAAGCCTCTCTAAAACAACAGCTTTAAATCTTGGAGAAGAAACAGATCTTTTACAATAGGTTGAAACAAGAGTCTAGAGTTCTCCTTTACACAAAGACCTGTAAGACAGCTGCAGTATAACATTACTCTACCCTGCCTACTTTGTGGCCATCTGAAACATGTACAACAAGTAAATTAGTAGTTTTAGTTTTTATTCTCTTCTGTTACATTTATCCTATACAATTTTCCTTCCACAATTATTTACCACTGGGCTGGAGAAAAGGGAAGGAAAGATTGAGGGAAAGGGGAAGGAGAAATCTAAAGGAAAGAGCTGAGCCTTAGGCATCTCCTAGGCAATCTATAATACCAATTATCCTACCATGAATCTTCTCACTTTTCTTCTTACACAAAATATATTTGACTCCATGTCATATTGGGAGTGATACCAATAGATGTATGTCAACTTCAGGATGATTATGGTTGTACCACATTAAAGAAATAATTTAGCTCAAAAAACTATGGTACATTTACACAATGGAATTCTATGCAGCAGAAAGAAAGAAGGAGCTCCTGCCCTTTGCAATAGCATGGATGGAACTGGAAAGCATTATGCTAAGTGAAATAAGCCAGGCAGTGAAAGATAAATACCATATGATCTCACCTTTAACAGGAACCTAAACAACAAAACAAAGAAACAAGCAAAATATAGTCAAAGACACTGCATTAAAGGACAGGCGGAAAGTGACCAGAGGAGAGAGAAGAGGGAGTTTCAGGGGAAAAGGGGAAGGGTTTACAGGAACACAGTTAAAAGACACATGGTCAAAAACTAGGGGGAGGGTGGTAATGGGAGGGAAGTTGGGAGGGAGGGATGGGTGGGCTGGATTGGGAGTAAAGGGGAGAAAACTGTACTTGAACAATGATTAAAATAAATTTTTTTAAAAAGAAATAATTTAGCTGCAGCAATGCTTCTTGAAGGTCACTCAACAGAGAATCCATCCCACTAACCAACCTCCAGGGCTAAGTCATCAATCCATTACAAGCTTCCAACAATATATCATCTTCTTTTGGATGTCAAATGCAACATATTTCAAGTGGAACTCATTATTTCTTCCACAAGCTGGTTTACCTTATTAAGTTCCCTGTTTGAACCAGTGCTACAACCATAATCCTAGTCATCCAAACTTCAACCTAGGGGCTACCTTTCACTTTTCTCTTTTCTCATCCTCCAGAGTACAGGGAAGAAGGAAGGAGAGGAGCAAGGACCTACTCTCTGTCCCAACAACTGACATCAGAGAGTTTTCAAGGTGTAGTACAAGATCAATAGGTCAGAATTCCTGCTGCATTTGTTAAAAAATGCAGACTTGCAGCCTCACCAAAAACCTACTGAATCAGGGTTAAGGTGGGGAGTCTGCATTCTAAAATAGTTCTCCAGGGAACTCTGAGGCCAACTAAACAGAATACTCTAAAGGAAATGACCCAGTTGCAGAAAATGTAAACTGTGGAAGAGAAGCTAGGTAAGTAAGGTACCCTGTTCATAGGGCACAAGAAGATGTAATGGAGTCCAAGGCAAGTGGATAGAACATAGAGGCACAAAAACAGAATAAACAGTATACAAGGTTTCAACACTCTGAAGCCATCATTTAGATATATTCAGGAACAGCCTTCACTGGATTGGGTAGGAGAGACCACAGTTTGCCCAAGAGAGAGTCAACCAGAAGAAGTCATATCTAAAGGCTAGATCCAGGGTTGTACTATTTCAGTTATCATTGGCCCATAGGAAAACAGCTGTCTGACAAAAAAGTGACCTAGGAACAACACAAGAATCTGGGAGGAGGCTGGGAGGAATGGCAGGTTTCATCTGTGTCAGGCAAGGTTTGGTTTACAATAATGGAAGTCATTCTAACTAATTTAAAATCAAAGGGATGTAATAATTATATTACAATTAAGCACCTATGTGAATTAGGTGGTTACAAAATTGTTAGAAAACCTGGGGAAACAGGATCCAAGCTGAGCTTCCAGGAATAATTGCTAGATGTGCCAATCAAGGTAGCTATTGCCTGTGCCATGGTCAGAAAACTGGGGAGTAACCAGAAAGCTGGGGAATAAGGAAATAAGCTCCAACCATTGGCTCCAGACACGCTGCCTCAGTCCAGATCCATACCATCAAAATGGAGGTCCCTGGCACCCACAGAAGCAGGTATCAGACCTGGGGCCCCTGCTACATTGCCATAGAAGAACCAGAGCCTCTACATCTCTGCTTGCTAGAGGAAACAGCAGAAGTGCCACCTAAGTCTCACTTCTGTCTTCAAAACATGACATTCATATGTCTGCTTTGGCAGAGAGACTGGGCCACATGTGGGATCTGAGGAAGTCTGGGAAATGGAAGCCTCGGCTCCCTATCCTCTAGCATATTACAAGGTGGTGAGGTGGGAGGGGGCAGGGCTACGTGTGATATCTCCCCTGGCATCAAATTCGGCTGCAAGCTTCTCTACTAGGCTGGAAGCCATCAGATGCCAGAGGCTTGATTGATGTTAACTATTTCAGAAGTCCCAGGACTTAGCAGAGTGATGAATAGCAGCGGAAGGAAGGAAGGAGGAAAGTAGGGAAAGATGGAAGGAGAAGAAGAAAAGGAAGGGCCAAACAGAGAGTCAGAAATTGTTTTGTCAGTATTTAAAACTTAATAGGAAATAAAGGAGGGACAGACACTAACAATTCTCATTTCTTAGTAGCTTTTGCTTTCAGACTGTTTTTCTTTATTTCCATGACTGAGAACTTAATTTATTTCAAATTCCTTATATCTGGAAGAAATCAATTGTCTCCTAACACGAGCCCTGCCAATTTTTCCCCATTCTTTCCCATTCTAGTCCCTTCTGCACACTGATTTCTGACTCGGTACCCTAAAATAGTAGTCTTCAAACTTTTTACTTGCAAATACTTTCAAAAGAATTTGTAAAGCTTTATATCCTCTTGCACATTATTAAGCTGACATCTAAAACTTTTCATCCCAAGTTAAAATAGTTACAAAGGATGTAACTTTCAGTGTATTATAAATATTGTCCTTAAAAATATTATAGCACTTTAAAAAATATATCATATAGAATCTAAATATCATGTCATCTAATTTTAAAATTATGTTTAACAAATAAGCTCTTTTTTAATAATCAGAGATTTTGCATCTTTCCTTTTTTCTCCTTGAACTTATATTTCTATTCTGCTTTTGCCAAAGAATTTCATCCTAATATGGCATATTTTTATTCTTGAAAGTCTTTGTCAATATTATCTTAATTATGACAACAGAAGGCATATACATTGAAATTTCATTTCTAAATTTTTGGTGATCATAAAGCTGTGTTTAAAAATTATTCTGTATTAGGTTATTCAATTACTATTAGCATACTATTGGTAAAAGCAGCATGAATATATTATAAATTTGATTAAGTAATTATTAAGCAGAAAAATCAAATTTTTGTTTTAATGTATCTCTTAATGAGCTAGATGGGGGCTGACTGGTTTGGCTAAAATTAGGTCAAGTATCAATTTATTATAATTACTTATTATTTATGGATAAATTGAGACAGTGTTTAACCTCAGTTTTATTCCCCCACCTTTTGTGTTTTTTATTAATGCAAATGTTGAGCAAAATTTGTTCACTTAAATAAGTAGGTGGGAATAGGAGTTTTGTTACAGCAATGCCCTCAGTTTTTCTTTTTTAAATTTTGTGTTGTTTCCATTTCCATTTACCCCTCTTATGCACCACCCTCCCAACAGCAATCACCACTGCTGTCCATACCCATGAGTCCTTTTCCCTTTTGGCTCAATGCCTTTGCATTCTGTCAGAATCATATGCCAAAAATTATGGAGAAACTTAAAACCAAAATTTGCTTTTAATGCTCTATCATTTGAGAACTTGATAGCAAACCTTTGAAAGTGAAATAGAAAACCATCTAATTGCAAATGGAATTGTTATTCATTCATTAATGTGACTCCTTTCTCAACACCAATACCAAAATACCTGTGCTGCATTTCTAATTATCCCTGTGGGTTACAGAGGTTTTTCTACCACAAGGTAATAAGTATAGAAAGATCAGTGTAAGGGGAGGGGGTCTTTCTTCTTTAAAATATGACATAATGGGAAAGAGGTGCATGAAAGAAAAGGAAGAAATTTTGTATCCTTAAGCAAAAGCAGTTTTTTATTATTTTTCAGCTTCATTAATATATAACTGACAAATAAAATTATAAAATATTTGAAGTATATAATGTGATAATTTGATATAAATATACATTGTAAAAGGATTCATCCCATGAAGTTAATGAATACATTTATCCCCTCACATATTTACTTTTTTGGTGGGGAAGGGTGGTGAGAACATTTAAGTTCTACTCTCTTAGCAAATTTCAATTATACAATACAGTATTATCAACAATAGTCACCATATCATACATTAGATCCTCAGACCTTATTCATCCTATAACTGAGAGTTTGTGTCCTTTTATCATCCTCACCCTATTTGCCTCATCTTCCAGTCAATGAAACCACTGTTCAACTCCATTTCTATAAATTTGACTTTTTTTTAGATTCCACATATAAGTGATACCATGCAGTATTTGCCTTTTTATGTCTGGATTATTTCACTTAGCATAATGCCCTGCAGGTTCATCCATGTTATTGCAAATGACAAGAATTCCCTCTTTTTTAAGGCTGAATAATATTCCATTTTGTGTGTGCACATGTACCATATTTTTTTTTCGGACTGTAAGATGCACTTGCCCCCCAAATTTGGGGGGAAATGGGAGTGCATCTTACAGTCTGAATGTAACTTACCTGGCTCACTGTAGGGGGGTGCAGCAGTGGAGTGGGGTCATAGGAGGCAGGAGCCTCCTATTTTTTTTCCAACTCTAAAACCTAGGTGTATCTTATAGTTCGAAAAATACGGTCTGTGTAGGTATCACATTTCCTTGATCCATGCACCTGATGATGGATAGTTCAGTTATTTCCACACTTTGGCTAGTGTGAATAATGCTGCAATGAACATGGGAGTCCAGATATCTCTTCAATATAGTAATTTTGTTTCCTTGAGATATATACCCAGAAGTGGGATTGCTGGATCATGCAGTAATTCTATTCTTCATTTTTTGAGGAAGCATTGTACAAAAAGGCTGCACCAATGTATATACCCACCAGTAGTGTGCAAGAGTTCCTTTTTCAGTATCCTTACCAATACTGATCTCTTGTCTTTTAGAGGACAGTCATTCTGACAGGTGTGAGGTAATATTTCACTGTGGTTTTGACTTACATCTCTGTGCTGATTAGTGATGTTGAGCACCTTTTCATGTACCTGTTGGCCATCTCTATGTCCTTGAAAAAAAGTGTCTATTCAGATCCTTTGCCTATTTTTAAACTGAGTTATTTCCTTTTTTGCTATTGAATTGTATGAGTTCCCTGCATATTTTGCATAATAACTTTTTTACTGGATATGTGATTAGCAAATATTTTCTCCTATTCCACAGGTTGCCTTTTCATTTTGTTGATGGTTTCCTTTGCTCTGCAGAAGCACTTTAGTTTGGCGTAGTCCCATTGTTTATTTTTTCTTTTGTTACCTTTGTTTCTGGTGTCAACTTCAAACAATCATTGCTAAGACCAATATCAGAGAGCTCGCCACCCTGCCCCACCCCCATGTTTTCTTCTAGGAATTTTAGTTTTCAGGTCTTACATTCAAGTCCTTAATCCACACTGAGTTGTTTTTGTGTGTGGTGTAAGACAGGAATCCAGTTTTCTTCTTTTGCACGTGGCTGTCCAATTTTCCCAACACCATTTATTGACAATATTATCTTTGTTTGCTATGATCTTGTGGGTCTCTTGGAAGCAAGGACTGCTGACTTTCAGAGCTAAGTACTTGCAGGGCCAGTTGAGTGGGAGTCTTAAAGTGGAGGCACTAAATATACAGCCCAAACCCTTCTCTTCTCAGGGAAAAGGTTCCCTCCTTATTGTATGGTGCCAGGCTGGGGGTGAGGTAATGGGTAGAGTATGCCTCGGCCTTTCTTACCTGTTTTGATGTGGGTATTTTCTTTGCCTGATGTGTAGGAGTTGCTCAGCTAGTTTCTGGATCTTTTTCAGAGGGAATTGCTTCATGTGTAGCTGTAATATCAGTGCATCCAAGGGAGAGTGGGAACTCAGGAACCTCTGCTTTTGTCTTCTCTCCATACATTATTTTTTCAGGATAGTTTTAAGGAGTGCAAAGGGAAACTGAATATCTAAAATCTTGATTCCTTAAAACTCTTCCATGACCTTCATAGCTCTTGTAATGTCTTCTACACATCATATATATGTATAGGTATAGTTTGAAGACTGCTACCCTAAAACCCCACAACTTGCCTAAATAGTATCTCCTCATTGACATAAAGTACAAAATGTTTTAAAGATTTCATTTATTTATTTTTAGAGATATGGGAAGGTGGAGAGAGAGGGAGAGAAACATTGATGTGCAAGAGATATATTGATCTGTTGCCTCTTGCACTCCCCCAACTAGGGACCTGGTGTGCAACCTAGGCATGTGCCCTGACTGGGAATCGAACCGGCGACCTTTCAGTTCACAGGCCGGCATTCAATCCACTGAACCACACCAACCAGGGCAAAATACTCACAATTTTTTTTTTTAATTTCAAAAGAATAAGAATGACTAACATTTAAAAGTGTATTTTCTTTTATTTTATCTTTTAATGACAGTTTACATTCAATATTACTCTGTATTAGGTGAATAGCTTAGTAGATAATCATGTATTTTACAAAGTGTTCTCCCTGATATTTCCAGTACCCACCTGGCACCACACATAGTTATTGCAATATTATTGACTATATTCTGTTTACTATAATTTACAACCCTGTGACTGTTTCGTAACTACCAATTTGTACTTCTTAATCCCTTTACCACTTTCACCCAGCCCCCCAATACCCCTCCCCTCTGGCAACTATCAGTCTGTTTTCTATATCTATGAGTCTATTTCAGGTTTGTTCGTTTGTTTATTTTGTTCTTTACATTTCACATACAAGTGAAATCATGATATTTGTCTGTCTCTGACTGACTTATTTCACTTAGCATAATGCCCTCTAGGTCCATCAATGCTGTTGCAAATCATAAGATTCCATTATTTTTTTATTACCTGAGTAATAGTCCACTGTATATATGTACCACTGCTTTTTTATCTACTCATCTACTGATGGGAACTTGGGTTGCTTCCATATCTTGGCTATTGTAAATAAAGCTACAAAGAACATAGATGTGCATATATGCTTTTGTATTAGTGTTTTGGGTTTCTCTGGATATATACCCAGCAGTGGAATTGCTGGATCAAAAAGCAGTTCCACTTTTAATTTTTTTAAGAACTTCCATATGTTTTCCATAGTGGCTGCTCCAATTTGCACAAGGATTCTCTTTATCCCCCGTCCCCACCAACATTTGTTGTTTGTTGATTTATTGATGCTAGCCATTCTGACAGGTGTGAGGTGATACTTCATTGCTGTTTTAATTGCATATGTCTGATGATTAATGATAATGAGTGTATTTCCATATGTCTGTCAGCCATTTGTCCTCTGCCCATTTTTAAATAGGATTGTTTGTTATTTTGGTGTTGAGTTGTGTATTTATATATTTTGGATATTAATCTCTCACAGGATGTATTATTGGCAAATATTTTCTCCTACTCAGGTTTCCTTTTCATTTTTGTTAATGGTTTCCTTTGTTGTACAAAACCTTTTTAGTTTGATGTAGTCCCATTTGTTTAGTTTTCCTTTTATTTCCCTTGCCTGAGGACTATATATCAGAAAAAATATTGCTACAAGAAATATTAGAGATTTTACTGTCTATGTGTTCTTGGAGTCTTATGGTTAAACATGTATGTTAAAAGAGCTTACTATTTAAATGACTTGACAACTGTACAAACTGGCAAATGTACCTGTAATGTCGCCATTTCTAGAACTGATGGGTATTTTGCATTTAATATTTCTAAAATGTCACCCAAAATGTAGGGTTTCTTTTTGCATGAGAAGCTGTCATTTCATCAATGTGCATTTTTCAACTTGAGGAAATCTACTTCTAAGGAAGGGGATAGGCAGGAGAAGAGTAGTAATTTACTGTTCTTGGTCCTGCCATTCCACAGCCAAATGAACACTTCCTCCTAAGCTCAGGTTCCAGTTGTTAATGTGCACTGGAGCCCCATTCCCATGCTTCACCTCCAGAGATTCTGATCCAGAATGTCTGTGGTAGGGGGCTGTACTCCAGACAATTTGGACAGAAGCAGTCCTTTGGTTGTACTTTGGGAAATACTCATCTAAAGGAAAAGTGCACTGGAAAATGTAGAAATTAAAATTTGTAGAGGTGATTTATAAAATGAAAATTGAATTAAAAGTGTGTTGATTAAGCTACATTTGGAATAAGGAGAACCACTAAAAATGCACATGTTATGAGTTTAGAATTAAATTAAATAAGAAGAGCACAGCCTTGCCTGTGGTAACTGTTCATCTCCAACAGCTCTCTGAGGTCCAGATGTGAGCTCAGCCTGGTGAGCCTGCCCTGTGCTCTGAAGTCTGTGTGCTCACCCAGGGAAGAGGAGAATCTGGGTCACCATTGAGTCACCTTACCATTCCTGTAACAAAACACTTTACATGCTAAAGAGGGGCTGGAAACATCCCATCCTACAGTTGCTCTACAGGCTAACCAATTTGAATTAAAGAAAGACCAGATTTTAACAAGATATTTATTGTCCAAAATGCCTAGTGTTCCTTTTAAAATTTTTAAAGTATATGGAAGAGACACTATAGAGAAGACAAACCAATATAACTCGATGCATTATAACAGGAGGAAAATACCTCTACAATTACACTGAATAATATTATTCATTATTCATAGCTCAGTGTGTTATAAAATAAAAGACAATGATAAACTAAAACAAGAAGTGGTGTACTCTTTGGAATAAGAGGTATAATTTTTTAGTGTATATTATTAGATTTGCATGTTTAATTGCCTACTTAAAAGATTATTTGTTTACATATAAATATAAAATTCTTAACAACAAAAGGTATTAGAAGTCCTTATAAAAAACTCAGATTCTGCCCTGCCTGGTATGGCTCAGTGGATTGAGCGCTGGCCTGCAAACCAAAGGGTTGCTGGTTCTCAGTCTAAGGCACATGCCTGGGTTGCAGGCCAGGTCCCCAGTAGGGGACACACATTGATGTTTCTCTCCCTCTCTTTCTCCCTCCCTTCCCCTCTCTAAAAATAAATAAATAAAATCCTTAAAAAAAACCACCTCAGATTCTCTCAACCTACGGAGGAGCTAATGAACTGATAAGTGTTCTATGTGCCTTTATATTTGTGAAAAGGATTATTCCTTTCTCACCTACAAGGACAAGATGAAATGTGACTATAATGTAAAGTGACTTTTTATTATTGAAAGTTTTAAACATGCAAAAATAGACTAGTACAACAAAACTCATTTGTCTATCCACCAATATTATTTCATCTACTCCCTACACTGCCCTTTCCTTCCACTACTGGATTATGATAAAGCAAATTCTCACTATTTCACCTTATTATTTCAGTATGTATCTCAAAAAATGACTTTTAAAAGTAAGTACAATATCATTACCACACCTAAAAATGAACAATATGTGACTATTTCATAATGTGCTAGAATTTGCACATCCAAAGGAGTGTTCTTTTCAAAGAATCATCTTTGAAGTCTATAAATGATGCTAGCATTTCTCAAAACATATTTGGAATACTTCTCAGGGTTATTTTCAGAATTTGCCATATATTCTTTAATTATTCCAAATGATGATAAAGCTTCACTCTTGCAAAATGGACTTGACTTGAATGAAAACAGTCAAAATGTCATTGGGAAAATAAACCCCCATAAATAGAGTGAGTAATCAGATTAGGCATGACTGGTTTTGTTAAAGAAAGTAATATGAAGCACAAGGTGTGTCCCTTTCATGAAAAGAGTCTGGTGCTCATAAAGTAGCTGAGAAATTACCTACTCAATGACCAGAGGTGCTGGGGGACAAAAAGAGCTCAGTTGTACTGGGAGTTGAAGCAGGAGTGAAACTAAGAGGAGATTGTGAGAGGCAGCTGAGAGAACCAGCCAACTGGCGAAAGGAACTTATGCTTAGTGTTTGTACCCTAAATTCCAGTGATTCCAGGCCGCTTTCAGGATTTATCTTGCATTTCAGGCCTCCCTGCTTTTGCAAACAACATTCCCTATCATTGAAATGCCTACTCCCACTGGGTAGACCCCTTGGGCGAATCTCTAGTCATTTTTTAAGACCTTGATCAAATATTACCACATTCCTTGACTCTCTTTGGCACAATTAGTTATTTCATTGTAGATCTCTTTTAACATTTCTGTGACTACTTTATAATTATTCAGATATGTGTGTATTTCCCCAATTAGACTGGCACGCAATGACTGGCACATAGTAGGGTTTCAGTAATCATTTTTTTGTACATTCAATTAATAATACAGTGAATACCCTATATATCTTTACGTAGTTAGACTCTGAACTGTCTTCATAATGCAGCAAAGTAATTGTGGGCTCAAAACATTATAGAATAAAGCAGAGAAGAGAAATCTTATGCAAGAGCAGTTTTTGTAAAGAAATTCTGGAAATTTCAATGTTTGCAGGGGAAAGTTACAGCACAGAACTGCTCAAAGAAATGTTACCAATTTATTTCTTTCTTTTTAAAAATAAAATTTCCAAATTCATTTTTCAGGACCATATTTGTTTAATTTTTCTTTGAGGAGTTAACAAATTAAGTACCAGTTAAAACTGAATTCAAAGTTAGTTGATCCACATTTTCATCAAAATAAATTTGGAAGGCAGAACACAAAGCATAAAAAGTGAATCATCTACTACAAATAGATGGCTGACTCTTAAGGCCATCATGTAAAAACTAAAGAAAAATGGAACGATTTAAAAAAGGACTTAATGTGCTCTCTTGCCAAGACAGTTCACATACAGATCTCCTCTTGCTTTCTCTCCCACCTTCTGCCAGAACAAAAACAACCCATACATTCATTCCTATCCAATGACCTGGTCTTGGGCCTTGGTGAGAAGCAGAAGCTTTATGCCAGTGGCAGGGCCACACCTAGCACACCTGTGTCACAGTCCTAGGATGAGAAGTAAAGGAGTTTGTGGATAGCCCAGGTGGGTAGAAAGGAGAAAAGGAGGGCCACCTGTAATGAACTATAGCATCTGATATTACCTGTTCTTGGTTGAACCTGAATTTTACCTAGACAGTAAAGTTTGTTTTTCAAAGTGCCTTCCAAACCCCGTCTGGCTCACAGCATATTTTCAAATTAGGTTTTTTTTAATTTAGTAAGTCCATAGAAACTTTTACAATCCTTCTTATCAGCTGGCAAATATTCTATTGAACCATGTTTGCATCGATATCACCTAATTTGGACACAGAAGGAAGAGAATTGAAGTAGTTGAGCAACAGGTTTGCTTGGTTTCAATGATTACATTGCACAACCTGGGCAAGGCATCCCATGATATAAAAGGTTGCTCTAATTCAACCCGGAAATCCAGCCAGACCACCCAGGGACTTACAAAATTACTTCAGCCTCCACAACAGAGAAATGATTTCATCTATCTCATGACACACATGGCCTCTTGGAACCTGTGGCCATTCTCAGTTGGAGAATATATGACATAAATAGCAACTGGCTTTTGCTAGTTTTACAAAGGAATTTTATTTTTTTATTTTTAAAAAAAGAATCCAAAAATTATAGCCTAAAATAAATACATGCACACAAAGTTGAGAATATAGAAATAATGCAATTCCAAATAACAATACCACTTTTGTTGTTTGAAAAAAAGCATATTTTGATTGTTACATATAAAGAACTTCACATTCCTAATAAAGAGCGAAAAGTAATACGTACATGATCCCCTTTATGTGTTGAAGTATTAAATACCAAGAGGTAAGAGTTAGTCCTATTTCCAGATTTCAGAGAGTTATATAAGGGATATGTTCTTAAATTCTCAGAGAGAACAAATCTAAAATATTTTAAATTATTTTTCAAAATGTATATATCAAGAGTTTTCTCTGAACATTAATGGGCTAAACTAAAATGTATTTTTCCCAAAGAAGGTTAATTTTTATTTGCCAGGTCCAACTTTTGCATATAGAAATTCAAAACCGTTCATGGTAATTGCTGCTTTCTAGTGAATAGTACTGTTCACATTAATAATGCAAACATTTACATAAAGATCTATCCACAATAGCTTATTGTATTTGCCTGGGGGAGCCATCCATTAAAAGGATGAGAGAGAAGTCATTACTTTCATTATTTCTTTTAAACACATTCATGAGAATAAGGCATAAATTGAGATAAATTATTTTTAATAGGTTGTTAAGAGAAGACATGACTGATTTGGGCTTATAAGACTTCAAAATAAATTCTACTTAAAAAGTCAACTAGTTGCATCAAAAGATCTGTTGCTTTTTACAAAACAATACAAATTCTTTTTGAATTTTTTAGTTTTAAATTATTTCAAACTTATAAAAGAATTGCAAAAATAGTATATAGAATTCCTGGATACTCTTTACCCAGATTTATCAATTTTTAACAGTTTGTCACATTTTAGTCTTTGCTATGTCTGTCTCTGTCTCTGTCTGTCTATCTATTTATATTTATGATATTCTCATACAGAATTTTAATATTAATACAATATGTATTATTATCTCATATACTGTCCATATTCAAATGTCACCAGTTTCCCAATAATAACCTTTATGGTAAAGTTTCCCCTAATCCAAGATCCAATTCAGGATCACTCATTGCACCTGTCATATCTAATCATTTTTAATTTGGAAAGTTTCCCAGCCTTCCCCTATCTTTCATGACATTAACATTTTTTTAAGAATACAGCACATTTGTTTTCACAAAATATCCTCCAATTTGGAATTTTTTTGAAGTTTCCTCATTTTGAAATTAAAGTATATATTTTTAGCAAGAATGCTTAATAGGTGATGTTTGTCCTCAGCGCATCACATCAGAGGACCCACCACGAGAGTTTTTCTCATTGATGATGTTAACTTGATGGGTTAAAGTGGTGCCCATTAACAAAACAAGATAAATAACTGGATGCAAAAAGGAAATTAAAGGATACAATTTTAGAGTTCTTTTGTGTGGGTTGTTTTCCGACTATTAAAATGTCACATTTTAATGACAAAATACCAAACACACAAAATAAGAAAATATACAGGCTCTACTATTAAATGAAATGCCAGGAATCCAGGTAGGAAATATTACTTATTGTATCAATGACTAACTGGGCTACATAACCTAATAAAAATAGCTTTGATTTATTTTATTCATGCTACTTGTAAAACACTTTATATACATTATTTCTAAACTTTGTTACAGGCCTGAAATATTTTAATTTCAGCTTCATTTTGCACTCGAGGAAAGCAAGGCAGGAGAATTCAGTGATTCTCATGGGGTTAACAGGTAGTAAGTAAAAAAGGCAAGATTTGAACTCAGATCTACCTAGATCTAAAACCCCTGCTTATTCTATCATATCATACTGTAATTCTTTTAAATAAAAATTCTCAGTTTCTATGTTAGTCAAAACCAAATAGAAATGTTATAAATTCTGTTCCATATAAAAAGTAGATTAACTTTTAAATAGAAGTTGTTTTTAGATTTTATTTATTTATTTTTAGGCAGAGGGGAAGGGAGAAAGAAAGAGAGGGAGAGAAACATCCATGTATGGTTGCCTCTCATGGGCCCCCTACCTGGGACCTGGCCCAAAACACAGGCATGTGCCCTGACTGGGAATTGAACTGGTGACTCTTTGGTTCACAGGCCGGCCTTAAATAGAACTTAAACAGAGTATAAGAGAGAACTACTCAGAACTTAAACTAACAGAGTTTAAGTTCTCTCTTGAAGTTAATTAAGTTCTTAAATAGAACTTAAATAGAGTTTAAGGGCTTAAAGAGAACCTTTTAAACACTAATGGTAAATTTTAACAATTATCTTAAGAGTATATTTCAAAACAGGCACTGGAAATAATGGACATCTGATGTGCCAACTTCAAGACCTCATGTATATACTGAACTTCTGTTTACTTTTGAGCCTTTATTTACCATACGTCTCCCTCTTTATGATGGACTTTTTATTTTCTTTTCCACGTTCTCCCATTTAGTCTTATTATTTCTCTACATCTTTCTTTCTGGATATTTAGAACTCTGGAGTTCTCTCACTCTGGCCTCTTTCTCTTTCCAAATACTTTTCCACCTTTTCAGTGTTTCCTTCTTTCCGTTCCATTATCACAGCTAATTGGGACTTGAGCAGTGAAGATCGTCTTAAAGGATCAGTACTGAACCCTATGCCATTTAGCACTTACATTAATAATTTAAATGATTATAATTAATAATGATTCCAAATAACATGGGGTGGCTACAATCTAGGAAAAGTACATGAAAACTAAAATTTCCAGCAAAATAGGAGAATGAATGGGTAAGAACAGAAGATGCTTTGCAGGATATGTGTAATTATTTTAGGGAAGAAAAACAATCTGCTCAAGAACAGGGCAACATAAGCTGGGCTTTATACAACTATTAATATATTAGGAAATAATAGAAAAGAATAGAGGTCTAGAGTGATTCCATCCCCAACTTGAGTCAGGAAAGTAGCACATTTGAAAATATGTCTAATATTGCTATACAAGAACATTACAGAATTACTAACCATAAATTTATCCCTCCTTCTCAGCATTGGTTAGATCTTAGTTACACTAATGTTTCTATTTTGGCTGTTTACATTTTTTTAATTTATTTTAAAATTATAGTTCACATGTTACAATATTATATTAGTTTGAGGTGTACAACATGGTGACTAGACATTTATATACCTTTCGAGGTGATCACCACAATAAGTCTAGTAACCATCTGTTACTTGGCTGTTCACATTTTAAAAGGTATGTGTCTTATAGAATTACTGAAAAAATAAATTTTTATAGATATATTACAAATTAATTAGAGATTCCAGGGGAAAAAACACCAAAAGTTGTAAAGGACATACAATGACTTTAAGGAAATTTTGAAAAACTGAGGTTATTAGCCTACTCTATATTTCAGAGCTGTTCATATGGACAGTATTAAAGCAAAAACTTTTTGGAGAGGGCCATGGAAATGTTATTTATGAATCAAAGACTATTTGGACTACAGGATCTAACAATAACAGATACTATTTGCTTTATGGATACAACCTGCTAAGTACTTTATTGTTATTATTTCTAAGCTTTACATAGGCCTGAAAAGAAGTAATATTAACTCCAATTTCTGATATCTTTCAGTAGTATTTTATTCCTTAATCAACAGGTATTTATTTTAAAATGTAACTGCCTGTTGTCTTTTCAATTTTCCATGCCTAAATGAAAAATATCTTGTCAGCTAATCGCTTTACTCCACTCAACATCTAATAAGTAGCCATTCTGATAGAGAAAGGAGAGAGAGGGATAGAAAAATTGGGGGCACAGAGATTTAATGGGGTGGCCAGTTTGAGTTGAACTTCAGAGAAGGATTAGTATCACTCAACAGGCATAGTGAGCACATTACGACTTGTTCTGAACCTCACATAGTGACAGCCACTCCACTGAGCATTAGCTTTTTGAGAGTGTGGAAAGATTCCCAGGTGAGTGAATTTCTGTCCAGCTTGTCGCAGCCAGCACAGCAGGCTGAGCCAGAGAAATGTGGTAGGAATCATACATGGTAGATGCAAAGATGAACTCCCTGATTATAAGGACGTGTAAACACTGGAACCAGCTACTCAGGGAAGGACTGTGTAGAATTTCCATACTGAAAGACAAGTAGTTCTCTCATGGAAAAAAGTTCTCTAACAGAAAGAACCTGTGGACCACGTACTCCTAACTGGAGATACGTAGCAAGGATAGCTTTGCTTGAATGAGAAGCAAAGGGATTGTTACTTTTAAAGAATGTAACATCACAAATAAAGTATTTATTTCTGTCCAAAGCATAAATACACACTTGTTAAATTACAAAAAAAAAAGTTTATTCTGCCGGAGATCTAAGAAGTAGATCATCCAGCAGGAGTTTCCAACCTTTTGGCATCACAGGGCAACACTGGAAGAAGAGTTGTCTTGGGCCACACATTAAATACAAAAACACTAATGAAAATAAAAAAAATCTCATGGCCCCGGTGGTGTGGCTCAGTGGATTGAGTATGGGCCTGTGAATCGAAAGGTCACTGGTTTGATTCCCAGTCAGAGCACATGCCTGGGCTACAGACCAGGTCCTCACTGTGGGGCACACGAGAGGCAACCACACACTGATACTTCTCTCTCTCTCTTTCTCTCTCTCTTCCCTGTGTCTAAAAAAAAATAAATAAATAAATAAATCTTTTTTTAAAATCTCATGTTTTAAGTAAATGTATGATTTGTGTTGGGCAGCATTCATAGCCATCCTGGGTTGCATGCGGCCCTTGGGCTGAGGGTCGGACACCCCTGAAAGAGCATCTTACAATTCAGATTTTCAGAACTACTGATTTTTTTTTAAAATAGTTCACCTCTCCTAATTGTTTTACTTAATAAAGTACTTCCAAATGGAAACTGGTAGGCTAATTTGGGGGAACTTCATACACCTAAAATATGCTCTTATGATTTCCCTAAATTCCCATTGTTCTCTGAATAAATTTATAAGCATACAACAGGAAAACGGCAGAGGAGGAGAGGTATAGGTGAAGAGCACAGGAAAGTTCAACCACCTGGATTTTGTTCATTTAGTTCACTGACGATTGTCTCCACACAAAAGTTAACAATTATTATCACAGTGTTCTCTTGTTTACTTATTAAAATTTGAATGACTGTGATGTACCAGGCAAAGAATTAAATCAATCCAACAATTTCACACCTTATCCTCATTTGAAAGGACATTAATATCATTGTACCTTGTTTCCTCACATGTAAAACTAGTGTGCTGGAGGGTGTTGAATTACCTCAATGCTCTGGGTAGTCTTTTTCAATTCTAACACTGTATGTTTCTGGGGTCTCTCCAGGCTGAGATCACTGCTTGTGCACTGGAGTCAGAACCTGGCTCTGCCACCTCCTTAGTGTGGGACTTCAGGCAGGTCACCTTTGGAACCAGCTTCTTTGTGCTGTTGCCATCATTACAATCCTCACTTGCTGCACTTTATTGGGCAAGCTATTTAACCCGTGTCCGTTCCCTCATTGTGAGATGCCATGGACAAGACTTAAGAACACACGTGTATAATACCTGTAAAAATTGCCTAGCATAATGCCTCACAACAGCCATCATAGGAGAATCTGGTGGAGGAGGTTAACCCATGCCTCATGGAGCTAAATCTATGCTTTCTGTTGCCTTTGGAGAGGCTCCTTACCTATTTCAGACTAATGTCACACACAATTTCCCATGAAAACAAAGGGCAGAAGCTGAGAAAATTGTTAGGTTTAGGCTTTGAAGTTGGACACAGGCTTTGCATTACGAGATTCTTTCATCTTTTATCACCCATTGTGATTAAATCATTTGGTATGCATATTAGCTGTCTGTGTTCCCAAAGTCAAGGCTCAAAATAAATGTATATGAACTTAACCAGAAATACTTGCTTTTGTTGGAAATACAAATGTCTACATAAAATAGCCAGAAAAATGTTTATGAGCGTCTGGAACTCTTCTGGAATATTTTTAATCTCTTTCCCATTATTATTTTAATTGTCTACTAACAATTTAAAATCTTCTGCCCAAACTACACCAACAATTATATTTCTCAAAGTTTTTTTCTTTTATTTTTTTAAGTACATTTTATTGATTATACTATTACAGTTGTCCCACTTTTTCTCCCCTTTATTCCCCTCTGCCCTGCAACCCACCTCCATCCAACATCCCCCACCCCCTCAGCTTAGTTCATGTCCATGAGTCATGCATATAAGATCTTTGGCTTCTCCATTTCCTATACTACTCTTAACCTTCTTCTGTCTATTTTGTACCTACCAATTATGCTTCTTATTCCCTGTACCTTTTCCCCCAAGGAATAATTCTCCCTACTCCCCTTTCCCACTGATAACCCTCCATGTGAACTCTATTTCTGTGATTCTGTTCCTGTTCTAGTTGTGTGCCTAGTTTGGTTTTGTTTTTCTTTTTTAGGTTCAGTTGTTGATAGTTGTGAGTTTGTTGTCATTTTACTGTTAATAGTTTTGATCATCTTCTTTTTCTTAGGTAAGTCCCTTCAACATCTCATATAATAAAGGCTTGGTGATGATGAACTCCTTTAACTTGACCTTATCTGAGAAGCACTTTATCTGCCCTTCCATTCTAAAGGAAAGCTTTGCTGGATAGAGCAATCTGGGATGTAGGTCCTTGCCTTTCATGACTTGGAATACTTCTTTCCAGCCCCTTCTTGTCTGTAAGGTTTCTTTTGAGAAATCAGCTGACAATCTGATGGGAACTCCTTTGTAGGTAACTGTCTCCTTTTCTCTTGCTACTTTTAAGATTCTCTCCTTACCTTTAATCTTGGCTAATGTAATTATGTTGTTCCTTGTTGTGTGTTTCCTTGGGTCCAACTCCTTTGGGACTCTCTGAGCTTCCTAGACTTGCATGTCTATTTTCTTCCCCAGATTAGGGAAGTTCTCCTTTATTACTTTTTCAAATAAATTTTTAACTTCTTGCTCTTCCTCTTCTCCTTCTAGCATCCCTATGATTCAGATGTTGGAATATTTAATTAAAGATGTCCCAGAGGTTCCTAAGTCTGTCCTCATTTTGTTTTTTGAATTCTTGGTTCTTCATTCCGTTCTCATTGAAAGTTTATTTACTCCTTCTGTTCCAAATCATTGATTTGAGTCCTAGTTTTCTTCCCTTTACTGTTGGTTCCCTATACATTTTCCTTTACTTCACTTTACATAGCCTTCACTTCTTGCTCTATTTTGCAACCATACTCAGCCATTTCTGTGAGCATCCCGATCACCAGTGTTTTTGGACTCTGCATCTGATAGGTTGGCTATATTCTCATCACTTAGTCCTTTTTCTGGAGTTTTGATCTGTCCTTTCATTTAGGCCACATTTCTTTGTCTTGGCACACCTGTTACATTGTAAGGGTCAAAGCCTTAGATATTCTCCAGGGTGGTGTAATCCACTTTGCTGTGTTGTGGTGCTGTATGTGGGAGTGGGATCAGAGAGGAAACAATGCCACTTGCTGGGCTCTTACCCCACTTTCACTCACTTTCCCTGCTACCCACAAGTGAATCGGGCCCTCTTGTGCTGATTCCCAGGTGGGTAGGTTTGTGCACATTCTAAGACTCCATGGGTCTCTCCAATGAACTCTCTGGTGAGACTGGGAGTTTCTCCCATTGCCGCAAACCCCACAGGTCTTTACAGCCAGAGCGTAATTTTGACGCTTTAGTTTCGTGTGCTGCAACCCTGGGTTGCATAGTCTGTCTCACTCCCCAGTTGCTCCTCCTGGTTTATCTACACTGGAATGTGGGACCACCCAGTCCACTAGCCACCCCAGCTGCCCATCTCCACCCCTCCTACCAGTCTGGATGAATGTTTCTTCTTTACTCCTTGGTTGTCAGACTTCCATACAGTTTGATTTTCAGGGAGTTATGGTTGGTTTTGTTTTTAAATTGGTTGTTGTCCTTTTTTTGATTGTATGAGGAAGCAAAGTTTATCTACCTATGCCTCCATCTTGGCCAGTGAGGTATTTTTTTTTTAAATGCAGATCCTCACATTACTATATGTGTAAAATAACCATCTATACATCTCATGAAAATGGTAATTAAATACAGAAGTCAGTATGTATACATATCAGAGAATGAGTTGGTAGAAAGTATAATTTTTTGTTAGAACCAAGGGGATATACACATCATATATCATCACTTAAGAATCATCTAAAGATGAAA
>PVIA01009335.1:0-62043 GCA_004024845.1 Tonatia bakeri
TCCACCCATCCCATCCATCCATCCACCATCCATCCACCCATCCCATCCATCCATCCACCATCCATCCACCCATTCCATCAATCCATCCATCCATCCATCCATCCACCATCCATCCCCCTATCCCAGCCATCCATCCATGTGTCTATTCACTCATTTGTTTATTTATCTACATATTTCATCTTTCCAGCAGTCAATGTACTCTATAAGCAGGAAATTTGAGACAGATACTAAGCTAGGGTCTGAAAACACCAAGATGTAAATCCAAGCCTGTGGCCTGCAGGTATTAGGAATAAGTTGAGAGGTACATGAGGTAAAACCATCGTCTTTTCAAGGCAGTGAGCTGCATCTGACAAGAGAAGGGGTGTGACGTGCTAGGTAAGCACGGAGCAGGGGAATTCTTCCCAATATAGAAAACCCAGGCGCCTGAGCTGAGGACCATTAGATCATCCAGTGGGTGACAAGAGGATGGCATTCCAGAAAGAGGGAACAGCAGACACAAGAGTAAAGCCATAGGGCTCTTTCTGAGAACAGTGCACTAGCCACCTTGAGCTGCTATAACAAAGTACCACCGTCTGGGGGGCTTACTCAACAGACATCATCTCACAGTTCCTTGGGCTGGAAGTTCAAGATCGAGGTGTTAGCAGGTTGGTTTCTGGTGTCGGCTCTTTTTCTGGCTTGCAGACAGCCACCTGGCTTGGTCCTAATTGTCCTTTCCTATATGTTCATGAAGAGAGAGGGCGCTAGGGTCTCCTCTTCTTATAAGGATGCCAGTCCTATCATTTCAAAGCTCCACTCTTATGGTCTCATTTAACCTTAGTTTTTTATCTCCCAATGCACCATATTGGGAGTCAGAGCTTGGACCTGTGAATTTTGGAGAGAATTTAGCCCATGACAAATGGTGATGGAGCTCGCACACCTGACACTAAGGAGGTGTGTGGGCAGAGGGAGAGAAATGGCTGGAGAGATAAGCAGGGCTCCGCTCAGCTCAGGGTGGGCCCTGGTCCCAGTGGGCATGAATAGGATGCAGCAAAAAATAAAAGTGACAAGACTTGAGCCGCGTTGGTATTTGGATTCCATTCAGACACTGCCAACAGCCTCCCAGAAAACACGGCCGTGTGTCACAAAGCCACGCTTATTAAGGTTTCAAAGTTTTGCTTCCCGCTGTTTTCTCCCTGAGCTGAAGGCTTCCTTCCAGCTCCAGAGGCCTGCAGATTTGATTGGGGAGTGACTCCCTTGAAAAGCAGGTGTACGCTGATGGGTTTTAATTTAGGATTCCATTCCCTCTGAGATGATCCTAAGTGGAAGCTGTCTCCAGAGGACGTGAAGTGCATTTTGGAGTTCCGTGGTAAGAGATGAAAATCATGTGCCTGATTCCTGTGAAATTTGGGAGTGTGGGGGACGCAGGCTCCTTGCTAAATGGCAGGCCACCTCCTACAGGCTCAGCGAGTGGTGTCCCCGGCCTCCTGAGGAAGCAGGTGGACGCCCTTCCGCCACCAGAGCCACCCTCCAGTCCCCTCCTACTCTCCGCTGAACTTATTAGGTTGGCATCGAGTCAGCCCGTCCCTTCTGGATAGTACACACAGTCTCTGCGTGCTGCAGAATCCCGCGTCCGTCCCCTCACCTGTCACTTCAGCCGCCTTTTAGTGATGTTAAAAGAAATCTTTACTGTCACTCATATCACCCACTCACTTTGTTCCCCGGCAGTGACACTCTTGTTGTGTTTCTCCCAGAGCCGCAGCCGACTCCTGTGAGTTAGCATTCCCCGAATTCATACGCGCTCATTAGTCTGAATAAATTTAAAAGCCGCTGCTCCCGAGTGTTAAAAATGTAACCAGGCTTTTCCTTGGATATAATTGAGGCATCTTTAGAAAAGTAAATTGCGGTCTGACTCCCAGCTAGGCATTTTATGAGTTTAGAGTCTAGGGGTCTCTTTGGGGCATCATTTGAGCTATAAATATCTGGGGAGGGGGAAGGAGGAAATAATAACCCCCCGTCATTTCTGCCTTCTCTGTTTGTTCTGCCCCCTTCCCTCCTCTCTCTCTCTCAAAGAGAACCGCACAGGGCAGCCTGCCTCACATGGAGGTCTGGGTCGCACGCCCTTCAGCTGTTGGAATGGACCAGGAGCAGGGTGGTGGCCGGGTTTCTCCCACCATCACCCTGGGGCCAGATGTGTGAGACCACAGGGACGTGTGTGTGGATATCTTACCCCTGTGCCCCTCCTCACACCTCTGGCACCTGTACCTCACAGCCAGGGCCTGGAAATGTCTATTGATTCCAAGAGCCATGTCAGGTTCTGATGTTTAATAAATTTGAAACTTCCTCTTGCAATGGGTTCAATGCAGACGTTGGAGCCATTTTTGCTTAGGAGTTGATCCCAACTCTATTCTCAGGGGACCATCTGGGCAAACCGCCTGCCCCCTCTGAAGGGGACAGTCCTCACTCCAAAGCACTTTACATTCAAGGAAAAGAGCTATTCGAGTGCATGACATCGTCAGGGACCACCCCATCACCAACGGTGGCTGCCTTTGGAGTCATCAGCCAGGTCACTCACTGTTCTGTGGAACCGAGTACATCAGGGTGTTAGTTACTGAAATCACCTGCACAGCGGCCTCCTTGGCGACAATACTTGCCAGCAAGAAGTGTTCATTTAAAGAACATTGTTTCAGTAACTGCTTGGTGATGGTCACAGTGCAGCTACTGGGGATGTGGCACTGAATGCCCTCTTATACCCACTCCAGATAATAAACTAAGTAAGCTAAAGGAAGCAAACTACAAAAGTATAAAACATTACATTTTATAGATGGTGACAGTGCCTTGAAGAAAAATAAGGGAGGGAGTAGGAAGTGCCAGGCGGGAGGTGGGGGAGTCATTGAGAGGGACATTGGTGCAAAGACCATAAGCAGGAAGGGGCACCAGTAGAACTATCTGGAAAGAGCTCACAACACTCGCCATGGCAGCGAAGGTTGGAAGGCTCGAGGAGCGGGCCAGAGAGCTCCTCCCCTTCTCCTGCAGGAAGGCCCAGGTGGGCGGGGTCCAGGGAACCTGTGCCGTCTGCATAAGTCCCCCATCACGTCCCTCAGTAAGTTCACTGGGCAGTGAGGATGCAGGATCTGCTTCTAGAGCTGCAGCAAGCACTGAGTTGCAGACCACACGTCCCAGAAGTGGCGCATGTGTCAGGGGCAGGCTGAGCCCACAGTGAGGAGCACTGCATAGCGCAGAGCCCTAAGAATGTTTGGAGGCTCCAAGAGAGAAGGTCCCTTTGAGAGATAGAGTAAGGGGAATCATTAAATATCCATCGGGTAGGTGTTTTGCAGAGTAATAATTACAACCATTATTTACCAAACACCTACTATGCTGTGGAGAATAAGCAGGCATTTCACAAATGCTAATCCTTGGGAAGCAGGCACGTCATGAAGGAAGAAGCAAGGTCAGCGACACAGAAAGGAGCCCACGTTTGCTGGTTTCCGGTCTCCATCTGCCCACCCCAGGCATGCCCTGCCTCTGGCACTCAGGACCCCACTCGGTGGCCTGAGACCAGACAGTGTGTATACAACGGATGCTACTAAACACCAGAGGACAGCATGGCATTAACACACAACAGCTGAGAAAAAGCTAACAAAGAGTTTATTTCCCTGCTGAGACAGAGACGAGCCCAACGTAACTCAGGTGCATTTTGCATCCGGAACCCCCGCAGGCCCAGACCCCGCGATGGTGCAACTGCTCACCCACAGCCATCCCTGAATGGCAGGGCCTGGGGGTTAAGGCCGAGGGAACTTCAGACTTAAAGCCTGGACCTGCGTCTGGCTGGGCCACGGGGAGGTCTTGAGAGAGTGGTTGGATCTGGGCCTTAGTTTCTTGATCTGCAAAATGGGCATAATAATAGTATCAACCTCATTCAGATGTCCTCAGGGTTACAGGAGGTTATCTATGTGTTAGGCACAGCACCAGGCCTGGCATGCTATAAAATGTCGTGAAATCTTGACCATTCCCTGACTCAGTTACACCTCTTCAGTTCTCCAATAATTCTCATGATTGGCCGAGTTTAGTAAATCTCAGAATTGTCCATCTCAGTTCCTCATGTGAAAATTGTAAGTTATTTGAGGTTTTCAGCACACTCTCTCGCATTGCCAGCACACTCACACACTTGCACACATATTACACACTCATGCACACACACATTATACACACCTCCCATTCCCGCTCTACCCAACCAACAGGAATGGACTGGGGCACACTCTTTCTCCATCTTGAGTCCCACCTGCTCTTCCTTGTGGCAAGAACTACTCCCACAAACCATCCTATACAGATGGTGTGTACCACCTCCTCCAGGCAGGCTTCCTTCAACACCCAGGCTCAGTTAAGTATGCCTTCACCATAGTCCTTCCTAAACCCTGGGAGGATTCCATGCTATTCCCAAGTCTTCCCTCCTTGATTCTGAATTACTGGAGATGACATTTGATTAAAATTTGCTTTGCAAGGCACAAGGCAGCACCTTGAATATTACAGACACTTGGCAAATGCTTCTTGGATGAAACCATCAATTTGCAGGTCGGATATAATTCCAAAAATGTTTGTCTCAGTGGAACCAAAGATCTAATAGAACTCTGCCAACCCAAAGAACAGAGTTTTAGGATGGAAAAGGTCCTGGGTGAATAGCGATGACATCATTGTCACCACCATCATTGTCACCATCATCCTCATCCCCTTCCCATTGTCACCACCCCTGCCATCTCCCTTTCGCTGCTGCCATCATCCTTGAAGCTCCTCGTGGCTTCCAGCCCTTCACAAATGTTTGCATTTCCGTGTGACTGCCTTTTAAAGCGGTTTAGGTTTAACTCACTCAAGGGGGTCGTTCATTGTAACCAGCCTCTGAGAAGAGGCCTCAGCTCTGTGTGCGGGCCCAGTCACCTCTCCAGTGTCTACAGTTAGTAGCATAAAGGCTGCTGAAGGTTGCTTTCCAGCTCTGTGTGTTTGGCATTTGCTCCTGAGCAGGACTTGAAGGGAACTCCAACTCCCACGTCCACAGCAGCCACGCTTCCTTCCAGGACCTGCCATGTTTCCTGTAACTCGTTATACTAACTTTGGTGGTGGTTTCAGTTCTGGACAGATAGAGCTGGTCAGGTGCTTCCTACCTGGAGCTTATGCCACTACTTGAGTTTCAACTTTGGGCGATGATTAGTATAACCTTTATTTTGGGTCCTTTGGGGAAGATTTCTCCATAAAAGGCCTCTGAAGTTCCCTGGGGAATAATGCTCTAACAATAGCAGCGCCCCCGCCCCCAATAAGCTAGCTCTGCAGCCGGGGAACGGGAGGACACTGGTCTGAAAGAGCAGCCGGTTGCCCTGGCGGACGACCCTCATGGAAGTCATGGATCTCGCCCTGAGCACATCCTGCAAACACGGCTGAAAGTCTGCATCCTGGCAAGTCAAGCTAATGAAAAGCATAGACTTTGTAAGCAGGTACTTACATGCATTTTACATAAAGATTTTTTTAAAGCTTGAAAGCAGGTTTTTAATACTTAGTAAACAGTCCTCTTTGCAAACTTTTTTGTTAAAATGTAATATTTTTCATTTAAAAAGGCCCTAGACCTATCCGAAATTTTTCAGATTAGGTAAAGCCGATGACTTTGGGGGTGTTTTACTTTCCTGGGGCTGCTGTAACAAATTACCGCAAATGGAGAGGCTTCCAACCACAGGAATCTACTCCGTCACAGTTCCGGGGGCTGGAAGTCCGCGATCCAGGTGGTGGCAGGGCAGCAATCCCTATGAAGGTTCCAGAAGACATCAGTTTTTGTCTCTTCCAGCTTCTGGGAGCTCAGGCGCTCCTTGTCCTGTGGCCACATCTCTGCCTCCATGGTCACATGGTCTCTTCCTTTTCTCCCTTAAAGCTCCTTCTGCTTCTTTCTCCTAGGATATCTCTGATGGCATTTGAGGCCCACCTGGGTAACCCAGGATAAACCCCTTCTCTCAAGACCCTAACTTTATCACAGCTTAGGCCATAGGAGGCAACACTCACGGGTTCTGGGTATTCTGGATGTGGCAGCCCATAGCTTGGCACAAGCAGATACTTGCTGCCAAGAGATAACAGCATTCAAATCAGCGTAGCCCTTACTAATGGCATCGCCACAGGCATGTTTCTCTGGTTTTCTGAGCCTCCGTTTTCTTTTCTGTCGAATGGGGCTAGTAAGTTCTATTACATATGTTTTTATGACACAGTGAGTTTAAGAACTACTTTCCAGGGTGAAGCCAGAGCTCAGTGTGAGGGGAGATTTTCACATGTGCTAGCCCTGGTGGCGAATTCACTCTCTGGGTGCGTTTCCTTCCTGTTGTCCTAGATGCCGCTTCCAGGCTCAGTTCTGGCTCTGTGTGACTCATTCACTGCAGCTTCCTTCCGGGCTCACCCACATTAACCTGCGTTCTGTATCTGCTCCCCAGGGGTCAGAGATGGTGAGTGGGTTCCCTCTGGGCTGTAGGACCCATCCACACACGTCAACTGATCTCTCAGAAGCCTCTCTGTGCTGTGACCTTGGGCTCCACTGAAATGAAAAGCCTGTGCATAAAGCAGAGCAGAGAGGGGAGTGGAAGTCTCCAAAGCACTTTTTCTCAGAGGAACCACACCCATCCGATGCCCTGGGGACATGCTGGCTCCACATCCAAGGTCTTCCCAGCACTTTGTGGAGGGCGACGGTCTTCCTGATTCTGGAGTAGATTGTTTGGGTTCTAGTCCCAACTCTGCACTTGCATGGAACCTTGGTCACATCATCTCATCTCTCGATTTTCCAGTCCTCATTTGGAATGTGGAAGTAATGATAGTGCTTACCCTGCAGAGACACGAGACCGCACGAGATGAGGAATATCAAACATGTAGCATCACATTGAATACACACCGTCCAGATACTCATCCACCCACCCACCCACTTATCTATCCACTCATCCACCCAGTACATATGGTTGAACAGCAATTTTTGAAAGATATAAGCAATTTAGAAAACAAACCAATAAAAATAAGATGTTTTGAAAAACTGACAAGTGCCGAGATTCAACATAAATAAACACAGACAGAGGATAATGTGCAATTGAACCTGGAGGCCCTGAAGAATCAGACTGAGGAGATCTGAGGCAGGGCCGTGGGCCACCTCTGCACACGAACTTGGACGGAGGTGTTTGCTGCATCATCGCGTTTGCGTTAAATAGGAAGAGTCGTTCCCAACTTGTTCTCTGTCCCTTTGGAGGAGACCTGGCCTTTCTGGGCTCTGTGTTCTCGGCCGTGGGATGGAAGAGCCGTGGTGGGCTGCCGGCACCTGTGCTGATGGAGTCACCCGCCCCCACTTCTCAGCTGCAGGTTCCAGGTCAGCCTTGTCTGGACACTTCACTCCCCACGTCTCTCAGGGGGCGTTGGGTCCTGACAGGGAGTGGTCAGTAGAAAAGTGAACCCCCAAATGTCTACACCCTTGTCCCAATTATCTATGGCTATATGTTGCCTTATATGACAAAGGGACTTGCCAGGCGTGATGAAATTAAGGATCCTGAGATGGGGAGATTTTCCCACATTATCCACATGATTCCAAAGTAATCACATGTCTCCTTCCACAAGGATGGCCAGGGGGGCGGCAAAAGCAGAAAGAGAGATTGAAAGATGTTACAGTGCTGGTTTGAAGGTGGAGGGAAAATCCACGAGTCAAGGAGTGAGGGCAGGTAGAGAGGACAAGGAGACAGACTCTCCCCTGAACCCCCAGGCAGAACACAGCCCTGCCAGCACCCCGATTTTTGTGCAGTAAAACAAGTACTGGATGTGTGACTTCCTGATTTTAAGATAAGCCTCTGCGTTTGTGGTAATTTGTTACAGAACCTAACGGAGAAGTTACTAACAGAGAGGACGTTTCAGGAGAATCAGTCACGTTCACACCCTCAGAACCTGCCGCCCTCAGGGTCCATCCGCGTTGTTGCAAATGACCGGATTTCCTTCATTCTCGGGGCTGAATTCTGATCCTGGCTATGAGTCTGCCTTATACACAGCTTCCAGCGCCAAATGGGGCTTGGGCTCCTCCTCACTGACTGCCCCCGCCCCCACCACAGGACCCTCGTCCTGTCCTCTGCAGTCTCCACCTCCCAGTCTCAGCTCCCATCCAGGTGACCTCGACTGGCCTGTTCAATACCAGGGCGGCAGGTCCCGTGTGCCTCGGTTGGTCCCCAGTGCACCCCATGTCTCCCGAGAGGCAGAACAATCCACTGCTAGAAGCTGGAGCTTCAGGGACGGTGAAACCAAGATCGGATGCTTTGCCTCATCCCTGGCCATCAGGTAAATCTGAGCAGTTCAGTGAGTTTTCTAAATCTCAGTCTCCTCATCTGTAAAACAGCCACTGTAGGCGCCTCACCAGGTGCTCACTGGGACTGGATGGGGTGATGTGCTGAGAAGCCCATGGCCTTGTTCCTAGCAGGTAAGGCCACTCTCGTGACTTTTGACACACAGCCTTCTCTTCTGTCGTAAGTTTTAAGGTTGTCCTAAAATGCTATGATCTTTGGATGTGTGAACGTTACTTTTTTGAGGGTCTGACTTTATCACTGAAAGAGTCTATAATGAGAATTATGGACAGATTATAACTTCCCTTCAGGGTTTGTAACTTCCTGTGATTATGACAACGCAATCATTACCTGGGAAAATTTTCAGCATTAGCTTTTAGCACTCCCGTCAAAATTCCCTGTGTGTTCTTGAGCAAGTGACTTGATATCTCTGGTCATCAGTTTCCTCAAATAAAAAAGTACTGGACAACCTAATCGTGTGGGTGTCCTCACAGCTCAAGATTCCTAAGGAATATCTGGCCTTCTGTCTCCTGAATTTTCCAGTGCTCCATCTGAACTCAGAGAGTTGCAACCTTTATATCTGAGAAAGACAAGACATCCTAAGAAGCACATCAACTTTAATTTAAAGCATGTTTTGCAAGCCATCACTTCACAAGTTATAATAAAAACATAATGCCTAGTGTAGTATTTTGCAGAGAAGAGATGGTGATTAATTTGGCTATGACATATCTTATAGAGAAATAGAGGCTCTTCCAAGGGCAAGGGGCCATTTTAATGAAGGAAAGGCATATATATATGGGAGGCAGATTCAGAGACCCTTGGTGTAGCTGTTTGACATTGGAAATGAGGGAAAACCCAGCGGCCCCTGAGAACCACTCGGGTTAGTGCCTAGACCCTCTCAGCAGCACTTGGAGCCCCAGGAACCAATAACGTGACTGTTAGAAAATATTGAATTTCAAGGAAAACGGGCAATAGATGATTTTATCTTAATGGAATTAAAGCGTGGAGAAGCAACATCAAGAAGAAACACAAATGAAAGGCTTTTCCCTCCTGGAGAGTTGGGAAAGAGAAGATGACAGTATTCATCTGGAGGTTTTACATAATGTTATATATATGTTTAATATAGAGAAAGCAAAAGAGAGAGAAGGGTCTTTCCTGCCCCTCCACTTGCTGGCTGTGATGATTAATTCTGGCCAAATGAAATGAGACTTAGGGTGTCCACATTAAACATTTCCCTGGGTGTGGCTTTGTGTAGGACTGAATTGACTCAGTGGCCCCAGGGAAGCAGATGGTGGGCCACATTTAATCCAGTGAGGGCCTGAGCAGGACAAAAAGGCAGAGAAATGGGGGGGGGGCTCACTGCCTGAGCTGGGAGATCAGGCTTCTGCCCCCACTGGGATGGACAGCTGTAGCCATTGGTCTCCAAACTATAGCACCAGTTTTCCTGGGTTTTCAACTTGCAGGGACTCCTCAGCCTCCATAATTGCACTTGAGCCAATTTCTTATAATACATATTATATCTGTGTCATATTGGTTCTGTTTCTCTGGAGAATCCTGCCTAATGCACTGTCCTTTAGCCTTGGCAAGATCAGCACACTGCAGAGCCTCAGGCTTCTGTTTCTCTCAACTTTGCCACGAGCAGAACTCAGCAGGCCCAGAAAAATTGCTACAAGTAGAGGAAATGTTGGAGAAAAACCTGTGTATGGTTTCTAATGTTAATCAGGTTGTGTTCACCACAGTGAATTTTGAGTAGCGGTTGCTTGGCATGCCTGGGAGAGGATTCACCCTCCAAAAAATAAAGTGACAACGTTACACAATGTGGATGATCGGCCTGTCGCAATCTTGTATGTGCGCTGAAAACACAGTCTGAGTCATTTCGTCTTTCTCTATAAGGCAGTCGTGACTCCACAATGCTCCGTTTTCATTTCTTTTACTATCGATTCATTTCAAATGGTTACAATGTAACCGTCTACAATGAATATGCAGTCAAATACACACACGAGTATAGTATTATGACTAGATGGGGAATAGGAACAATGATGGCAGCTGTGCTTGCTGGGCCGACCTTCCAGTTTGTTCCAGAGCTTTCTGGCATCACAGGTGAGGTGGAGCCATGACCACACACGCAATCTTAACTGTTCACAGAGAGGGGTCAGCCGGGCTCTCGGGGGTAAGTTCCTACGTTTTCCAGCTTTGAATTCTAAAAGTAATTTTTCTAAAAGCTTGTATATAATATTATGTTTTTTTAATTGAAAACTATCATGGTATAGTATTAAAGATGCAGAATCCTTTGGTGGCCTTCTTTCCATCCCAGCTACCCTATCAACCAGGTTTAGGACAAGCAGACAGCATTCACTTTAAGCCACCAAAGCACAGCTTCGTCAGGACGCTGGGGAGACTGGAAGCGTTACTTATACATGGTGAGCATGACCTCTGGTGCCTTGTAAGTTTTCAGTGTGCAGTTGTTGTTACTAGTACTGCTTTTTGTCATTATCTGAAAGTATGGGAGCACCAAATGCTTGAGAAGACACATCCTGCAAACTCCATTCCAGTGAATGGGCTTCTGGTAGGATGGCGGGCACGGTGATCAGAAGACTGTCTTGGCTACAGTGCACCTAGATTTGGGTTTAATTTTTATTTAATAATACAAACATAAATACACACAATTTTAAAATTGTTTTGGGCTTTGTGGACTATAAGTACGTATATATGAACTAAAAACAAACACACATACAAAAGACATGACCGAGCTGAAACTGGAACATGGATCTCCAGCAATAAGCAAGTCAGTGTTAAATTATTGAAGTCTACATCCTGCCAGGGGAGGAGCTCACTCTGAGCCCTATGCTTTGGACCAGGGATCTTACAATGATCCAAAACAGCGCCAGATCTACAGAGTGTCCCGGCCAATAGGAAAAGCAAATGAGCATCTTCTCTGGAGATCGTATGTCAAATGCCAGTCCCTACACACACACATTCACAGAGTTATAAATGTGATATACACAAATGAAGTGTGAAGTATTTAAATAAATAAAACTGAATTAGAACATACCAATATTAAATAAAACATGTCCATACAGATTTAAAATACAATCATATATATATATATATATATATATATATATATATATTCTCAAAACCCAATAAGTGGGTTAAACATTGAATAAGGCACAAGTGAACTAAATATTAAACAAAACAAAAGGACTTCACACTTAGATACATTGTTGTAAAACTGCAGAACTTCAGGCAAGATTCTAAAAGCGATGAAAGAGGCCAACCAGCTGACAACAGACTTTCCATGAAAGTAATGGGAGCCAGAAGACAGTGGAGTGACACCTTCCAAATTTTGAAAGGCTGTAACTTCCCCTCAAGAATTGTGTGTCCAGTAAAACTATCATTAAAAATCAGCATAAAATATGTACATTTTCTGATAACTCAAAACTTAGACAATTATGACCAACACATTTCTCTAAAGGAATTTTAAAAATGTATTCTTCAAACAGATAAACACTTGGGAAGAAAAATTATCAGACATTTTTGTATTTCTTTTTTGGAGAGAAGGTTTAAAATGCTTAATAGATTTAAACTGTATTAAGTATACATGACAAAAATTTCAAACATAACTATTGAAAATAATATATATATATTCCAAACCAATAAAGACAAAACAAAATTAAGCTAATAACAAAATTCCACAATTGATTCCCCTACTCCATCTTACCCCCAAATTACAATTCTAGAAATGTAAATAAAGAGTTTCAGAAATAGTATCATTATGAAGACATTAAGTAAAAGGCATAAATTAAGATGCTAGAAAGAAGACCAATGATATGAATAATTATAAAAATATAAATAGAAAACATTCAGTTAGTAAATAGTTACTGATTTTAAGACTAGGTAAAAAAATCAAGTATATATTGTTTACAAAGTTATACTTAACATATGACAACACAGAAAAGTGGAAAATAAAAAGTAACAAAAGATACAGCAGACAAATACTAACCATATTGGAACTAGATAAGTAGAGTTTAAGCCAAGTAGATTATGTATAGAGACAATCTCTGTAATAATAATAGGTGTCAATGGGTCAAGGAGCTATAATTATTTTCAACTTGATTCCAACATTTATTGTGTTTTCAAAATATAGAAAACAAACCATCACAGAATTACATGGAAAAGCTGGCAAGATCACCTTTGCAGGGAGATATTTTTAAAATTAGGTTGGCCAATTCAGTTGCACACACAATCGCTCAGCAAATATTTATGGAACACACATATCCTACATGCTTATTATTGTTTTTAGTGACATTGGTTTGAAGCTGATGACATGCAGTCAAAACCTTGTCAAAGGCAGGAGGCTCTGGGAAGAACTAGGAGGGGCGGGTCAGCAGTGCAGGCTTCCGAGACTAGGAGGACTGTATCAAATGTGTCAGAGGCAGCAGAGTTAGGGACACACCTCACACTCGTCAAAGGAGCTTCTGTAAATCTCGATCAGGATTTTGACAAGAATGGAGAGGCAAGACAGCCCAGTAGTACCTTCTCTGAGCCCCCAGGAAGTGTCTAGATTCTGAATTAAGTAAAGAACATTCATTTATGAAAGGCAATTGAGCCTCAGTGAGGCTGCCTTTTGCTGGAATACTGGAGGGTCCCACATGAGACTGTCATGGATGGAAGGTCCCCATGCCCCCCATAGAAGAGGAGTGGGTCTCAGCAATTATAGTCTACACCTAATCAGCAACAGAGTCATCATTTTTCATCACTGTTTTGTTTTTATTGTTGTTCCACTTTTTTATGCATTTATGTGCCCTAACCAGACATTGAACCTGCAACCTTGGCATGTCAGAATGACACTCTAACCAATTGAGCTACCCGGCCAGGGCCAAAGTCATCATTTTAAAATTAGGTTAAAAAGGCTTTCTGGATGGATGAAATGGATGGATGAGCTTTTAAAAGATCATTTGATTTTCAGACCAATGGCCTGAGTTACAGTTCTGACTCTGCTCTTTAGAACCTTTGTAAGGAATCTTGATTTAAGCAAGTCAATAAGCAATGAGTTACAGTTCTTACCTATGTCCCCAGTTTGCATACCTATGACATGAACATCAAATGAGATACCAAATGCAAAATTGCATCGGAAACTCCACAGCCAGGATAAGCAGGGAAAGATTTGTCATCCTTGTAATCCAGGAAGTTGTGCACAGCAATGATCCTGGCTCATTTGTGAAATGCAGGGTGGGGCAAAAGTGGGTTCACAGTTGTGAGCACATGAAACACAGAGTTTATTTCTGTATTATTTGTATTAGTTATTGTATTATTTTCCAGAATGGAAAACTGTAAATCTACTTTTTCCCAACCCTGTACGCTCTAAGGAAAGAGTGGGAAATAAAGTTCCCAGATACGAAACTTTTTATCTGCTATGAAGGACTGCTTTGTATCCCATTAGAATAGGTCAGTTTTGACTTAGGAGGAAGCGTGAAGACAGTTACTGGAGGTGTTTGAACAGGGAGTGGATGCTGAAATCTCTGTAGCATCACCAACGAATTGAAGAGAATCTTTATTATTTTTTAAAGGATTTTCTTTTTTTTAAAGATTTTATTTATTTATTTTTAGAGAGGGGGAAGGGAAGGAGAAAGAGAAGGAGAGAAACATCAATGTGTCATTGCCTCTCACACACCCCCTACTGGGGACTTCGCCCCCAACCCAGGCATGTGCCCGAACTGGGAATCAAACCTGCAACCCTTTGGTTCTCAGGCCTATGCTCAATCCACTGAGCCACACCAGCCAGAGCGAGATTATTTATTGTTTCATCAACTCAAAATAAGACTGCTCTTCTGAGAAATGCTCTTTCAAACTCCAGTGTTCTATTGACGTTCTTCAAATAGTGTATTCTAATTCAAAGTGATCATGTGACTGAGTTAAGCCAATCAGAATTCTTCCCCAGGATATATTTTTCCAAATCTGAAAGAGAGAATCAACATTTTTCTCTGGTGACAACAAAATGACAGTGTGATTACCACCTACTCAAGATCCAGGATGCCCGCTCTGCCTTGTCAGTCCATTGCCTTCCTGTCATCTTCCATCAGACAAGGATGGAGGGGACGTGAGAGCCTAGCCTTGGTGCTGCTCCCACTCCGAGCCCTAACTCTAACCTCGTGCTGTGCATTGTCCCAGGACGTGACGCTCGGTCAGAGAACCCAGACGTTTCACTCTGCTCTTCAGAGCAGACGCGTGACGCAAGCACTACCGTTGCCACTCAAAGGTGGGAGTCGGGCGGATGGACCAAGGTGATCCTGCTGAAAATGGGTCCCTACGGCAGCACACCCAGTGGTGTGCCGTGTGCGTGCGCCTGTGCCCAGACCGTAGGCCAAAAACAGACCGTGACTCTAGTCAGCACCCTGCTTTGGAGAAGATTCCGACTCTGGCGACTTCCCATTCGCCTTGTGGGGGTAGTCTTGTGCCGATCACCCCGAGCACCGCCGGTGGGGAAAGCACCTCGGGGAGGGCGCGGCAGCCACCCTCCCTTTCCCACGAGGGCAGGCGCTTTGAAACCGCTGGCTTTGCTTTGGCAGCTAGTCACTGAGGGAGAAGGCTCTCTGTGTTGCACGGAATGAGTGCTGATCAAAAGCCGGATTTAATTTGCCAGGCAAGGCACTGAAAAGCAGAGAGATGAAAACTAAAAAAAAAAAAAAAATACAAAATAAAAACTAACGAAAAACAATAAACAAATAACAAACCAGCCTAAAGTAAGTACCTGTTAAAACCTGTTTCTCAGTGTAGCTTTGGAGTGACACTTGTTCCCCGTGTCACCACTACCAAGAAATTCTGTCCCCGGTCTGTCCCTACCCCTGGGGCGCCAGGAGATCCAAACGCAGTCAGATGGGAACGTTTCACCTTAGCTGCATTTTAAGGGCCTGAGAACTTTCAGTTTGATTAGCACTTGGATAAGACATGCATTTGGCTTAAACCGAGGGTGCCTGTGGGATTTGGGGAGGGGGTTCCCAAAATGAGGCCACCCTGGAAATATCAGGTACAGATACAGTAGTAAAACGTTCAGCTAAAACAGCAATAACATGGAACTCAGATGGGCCTCTTGAGGAATCGAAGGAGCAGCCTCCTTCCTTGGGTGTGTGCAGACGGGAGTAAATTACTACGCGCCACCGCGGAGGAGAAAGAGGACCCTGGTGTGGCTTTCTCCAAGCTACGCAGGACGCCACACTTGGTCAGAGAAGTGTGGGGGAAACGCAGACTGTGTTTGAAACCGAAACATGGATCTGATTGTAATTCTAGCACTTCTTGCAGGAGAAAGCTCATCTTTGGCAAGATCGGGGTTTCCTCATGGTCATTTCTTGCAGCGGGCTCTGCCTTCCTTTGACACTCGGTCTCGCAGAGACCCACCTCCTGTGACACATGAACTCCTGTGACACACGAACTGGGTTCTTAGCACACAGCCCGTGGCCATGTCTATGCACATCCATGATTCTCACACGAGGTGACATAGGCGGTGACTGTAGACAAAAGCCCATAGTCTCTCTGCAGCTGCAGATTGAGAGAATGGAGAGAAGGTTTTATTATTATTTAAAGGGATAGTGATCATATTTTAAAAAGAAGAGGGCAGTACCCCCTCCTGGAGGGGGCGGAATAGGAACAGGCTATGACTACAGGAGGTATTATGTTTGTTGTTGCCCTTTGTCCAAAACAAAGTATACTCACTTCAAAGGGGGATGCACTTAATTCATTTCAAAATGCTAACCCGGTACCCCTGCTTACAGGAACAGTGGCCTCGGTTTATAAACTCATAATACCATATATTAATTAAATTGCCGGAGGTAACTTTCTAGTCTGATCGACTGTGAGCATATGACCACAGCAAAGTCGTGTCACTACTCAGAGTCCAGCGAGATACTTTGGAGCACATGCTAAGGACATCTAGTCCAGTGTCGTGTGTCTGGGCATCGTTTGAAAGGAGTCTGAGGTGGAAGGAATCGATATTATCATTACCTTTCGTGATTGATGATTGATTGTGTTGCTGGTGTTCATAGCTGCGTGCAGTGCAGCTAAGGTCTCCTGAGTCGTTCAGCCTCTATGGAACTTGATCTAAGGAAAATGCAAAGAAAAGAAGTTACTTATATGTGCACTCTAATGAGCAGAATAAACAAAAAATCAAAACAGACTCATAGATACAGGGAACAGACTGACAGCTGTCAGAGGGGTGGGGGTTGGGGGCCGGGCAAACTAGGTGAAGAGATTAAGCAAAGAAAAAAAAAACCACCCACGAAAGTCATAGACAAAGACAGCAGTGTGGTGACTTCCAGAGGGAAGGGGGGTCGGGGAGGCAGAAGAGGGAAAAGGGATTAGTGGTGATGGGAGGAGGCTTGAGTTGGGGTGGTGAACACTCAGTACAATATGCAGGTGACGGGCTAAAGAAGCACACACCTGAAACCTATGTAATCTTATTAACCAATGCCTCTCCCATAAATTCAATAAAATACTTAAAAAGTAAAAATGATAAATACATAAGTGACTGCAAACCAAGCTGGGCTGCTAGGAAGTTGATACCTCACATGAAAAAGGACGTGCCCAAGTAAAGCCCGTCCCCCTGTTCGTTCTTCTTTCAACATCGTGCCCTTGGACTTGGTAAGTTCTTGAGTCGGAGTAGAGAAAGAGTCCTTGTTCTGTTATGCCTCCACTCAGGATTCATTGTTGTTTGAACATTTCACTAAGTGTGTCATCCTACCCCACCTGCTGAGACCCAGGTATTTGGGTCCCTCCTGGGTGCCAGACGGGAGCAGCTCAGGAAGGACGAGTGTCCCTCTGAGAAGAGGCAAGAAAGGTGGCCATGCATGAGCTCAGGAAGGCAGCACGTGACAGTACGAACCTGCTCCACCCCCCACCCTGTTCCCCACCTCCGAGTGGGGTCTGCGTGTCCCTCGCAGCGCTGACTGTCCTGCCCAATGTTTCAGCGGGAAGCGAAGTTGTGTGGCAGCCATCCAGACCGTGGGGGACCCAGGTGTTCCCCTTCTGGAAAGCCTCCAAGAGCCCCCAGAGCTAAAAGAGGTGAACATCCAGGTGTAGCTGCCACGTCTGTTTCTTGCTGTTGCTTCCCAGCCGAGCCCTCCCGCCTACCCCTGCACGGTCCCGGGCAAGCGCCCACCACATACTGACGTCCTGCCTTGTGCAGAGGCCAGCTGCTGCCAGGGGAGGCAGCAAAGGGTTCGTTTTTTTATTTCGGATGATTAGAAAACCGGGGCAAGAGAGTTCTCCCCAGCTACCTCCCCTGGAGGACCTTTGCACATAGTTCTCTGAAGACAGGCTTTGCCTTTTTTTGCTTCATATGCCAGAATGTTATTCCTTTTCACACAGAGGGAGCACACTGCCATACAAAGAGCTCCATGCATACACAGGCGGACATCAGAGATATTGGGCCCACACCCCAGGCCACCACAATAAAATAAGCATCACAATAAAGGGAGTCGCATAAATTTTAAAACATTTCCCAGGGCTTATAAAAGTTATGTTTGCACTCTACTGTTAAGTGTTCCATAGGACAGTGTCTAAAAATGGGAACACTTTAATTAGGAGTAGTTTACTGCTGGAGAACGCTATCGTCTGAGCCTCGGTGGAGCCCTGGCCTTTTTGCTGGGGCAGGGTCTCATCTTCCGTGTGTAACAAATGCAGCATCTGTGAATCACAGTGAGTCAGCATGCATGCAGCCAAGTGGGGCCTGCCTGTCAGGGAGAGACCATGCACTAGTTCTCTCTCTCTCTCTCATTTCATTCTTCGCTCACTCTCTAAGGTGTCTGCCTGTGGGAAGTTCGCTGTGTCATGGGGGAGAGCCGGGTGCCCATCCATCACTTGACATTAGAACGACAGTGGGGCTGTCACAGCGCAGTGCAGGCCAGGAGAAGCAGGTGTGACAAGGGAGCCGAGTCAAACTCGGAGTCCGAGGAAGAGCGGTCCTGAGACCGAGGAGGAGGAGTGGTGTCTGAAGAACGGGTGGGATTCTTCAGGTGGTGGGGGAAGGACTGGGCACAAGCCTGGAGGGAGACTCCACAGTGTCAATGAGGGAGGGAAAAAAAGAGGAAGCTGTTTTGGAACTTGGTCCCCAAAGAGGAGACACTCCTTTCATCAGAGCGGCATTGCCAGTGAGCAGACATGTGTGACCACCTCAGCAAACAGAATGGGACAGAAACGATGCTCTGTGACTTCTGAGGTGAGGCTGTGTACGGCACGATTTCTGGAAGGTTCTCTTGCAATGCCAGCTTGGAAAGACTGCTGCTCACTCCCTTTCAGAGTCCACACCCTCTGAGGAGCTCAGATCCTGCAGGGAAGCCAGGGACTGGTGCTGCTGGCCACCAGGCCCACCCCTAGGCGTGCGAGGCAAACACCGGCGGGGCAGTGGCTCCTGCTGTCCCAGCCCTTCTCAGCCCCAGTCCCGGCTTTGAGCGCAGGGAAGAGCCGTCCCCACTGGACACTTTCTGAATTTACCACTGCTGGAGTTCCCAATCCGATACGGTGGTTGCTGTTGGCTCTTGTAAGCATGGCATCATTTGTTTCACGGCCGTGGACCATGGGAACAGGCGCTGTGGGAGGGCACCCCATGGGGCCAGGGATGCTGTGAAACGAGAGGCGGAGCTAACCTGCTCCAGTCAGCGCCTGGCCTTGGAAGCCTATTGAGGACTCTGGTCACTGTCCCCAGAGCAGTGTGGCTTTACTGGGAGGTTTCAATCTTGGACAAACAGAACCGGATCTGTGTTTTGAGAGATCACCCATGCTTCAGTGTTGGTTTGAAAGAAGTTGTTGAAGTGTCTGGGGGAGAGATGGTGGCATCTAGAACTGACATGGCCACGGTGACTGTTGACAGGAGTGAAAAGGGAAGAGAGACCTTCAGAGGGTGAGATGAGCCTGCCTCCGCCAGGGCTCGAGTAGGAGGGTAAGTCTCCAGGGGGATTCCTGCGACCTCTAAGTGCCCAAGTCGTGCTACTTCTTGATGGTAATGCCACTTATTCAGACAGAGGAGGGTCTGATATCGACAGTTTGGCCTTGGATATTCTGAGTCTCATAGAACTTCAGTGCTCAAGGTGGGGGCGATGAGCACGTGGCTTGATACGTGGATCTGCAGCTCAGAGGGAGAAGCCTGGTCCCGCCCACCTGTGGGAGTCATCAGCCAGAAATGACTACTGGAGCCACAGGCTTGCTTGATTTGATCTAGGAAAAAAGAACCAAATAAAATCACATGGCCCAAGATGAAGGAACACCAACATTCCAAGGCAGTAGTGGCTGAGAAAAAGGGACCCTGAACTGGAGAAGAAAAATCTGGAAGACCTGTGTCTTGGGAGTCTGGGAAAGAGTGTGAAGAAGACTGAGCACCCCTCTTGGGTACTCAACCATCTGCAGGACAGACGTGGGCAGGGGACAGGGGATATGAGGGACAAAGGGAGTGTTGGGGACTGCAGGGGGAGAAAGCCAGCTTCTTTTCAGAAGGTGTCAGCACAAGGAAGGATGAGATCAGCTGAGAGCAATAACATCTTTTTTTTTTTTTAAAGTGGGATAGTCATGTTCAAAAGATCTAGTATCATCTAGGGAAAGGTGCTAGAGGAACAATAGAGGTTTTAAGATTCCTGATATCTGGGAATGTTGTCTCAGATCACGGGGTAGACATGGCCTTACATAGGAAAGGGGATGTCACCTCCAGGAAAGAAAGAGAGGATGTAGGTAACCTGAAGGTCCAGCATTCAGGGGAAGTTGAGGGAGTTTTCATCCTATTGTTTTGATTTTTCTCGGAGAAGTAGGAGGTGTTGTCATCTGTGTGGCATGGGGATGGTTAGCGGTATGAACAAAGTAGTAAAGCTTTGAAATATTTGTTGTGGAAACAGGATATTGATGAGTCAAAAAAAACAGGAGGACTGCCTGGAGGTGGTGAGCTTGATTTTGAAGCTGACCCTCAGTGCATTCTGCCTTGTTGGGAGAATTCCTCTAGCATCATTGCCTCTTAAGGGAAGACCAGTGGATCTCTGAGTTCATCCGCTGTTTAGTTTGTACTCAGATGGATATGAAAGACAGAGAGAGAGGAAAAGATTTCATGGTATTGGCAAAAACATCTCTGAAATAATCTATGCTGTGCAGGGAGAGAAGTGAAGAAATGACGAGGCTGATGCAGTGGGAGAGAGTCCAACTGATTAGTTGCCTGGAGGCTTCTCGCACCTTCTGCCATGCAATCCCAGGGATGTTGCTCAAAGACCAGCATTTACTGAGAACCTGCTCCCTCTGCAGCCCGCCCCCCCCCACCACCGCCACGTTTAGAAGGGCGTGTCAGTACCATGTAAGTGGCCATGAGCTCAGACTCCGGTACCACACTGCCGAGGCCTGAGTCCCAGCCCCCCACCTCACAGATGTGTGAGCTTTGGAATGTCACGCAACCTTACCTGAGGCTACTTGCCTCACCTGTAAGACAGAGAGGGTGCTCACTGTGGCGCCTGCCTCACAGGCTTACTGGGCAGGGTCAGTGTGCACCTGGCACCTCCTCTTTTCCTCTTCTCCTCTCTCCCCTGCAAGCAATGTAGGGCGGGTAGCATGGCTGTGAGTGCTCACTGACCTCAGGGCTGCTGTCATTGTTTCCAGTCCTACCTGAGGACGCTGAGGCTTTGAGAAGTCAGGCAGCACATCCAGAATTCCAGACAACTAGAGTGTAAGAGAATCTTAACTATGGTAATACTTAAAGATTAGGTATTGGGAAGGTTGTTTAACATTAACTGTCTTGTCCAAGAGTTGGGGTATGAACAAAAACTGGTTTGACTTCTAAGTCGGCCTACCCTGCAGGACTGCAGGCGGTCTTCTGCAAAGCTCCTGTCTCCTCACCTGCACCGTGTGGGTTCTTACCTTTGTGCCGTCCAGCTCACCGGCAGACTATGAACGTGAAACGGGATATGCGAAAATGACTTGTCAACTGTGGGCCAGTTTCTCTTCCCGACTTTCTCCTCCTCCCCTTTTCCTCCTCCCCTCTCTCCCCAGCACCGGGGGTGAACTTTACCAGAGAGCTCATCGGCCCGCAGATGCGTGCGCTCCACTCCGGTGGGGTGAGAGAGGGCTGGACGTGCAGTTGTGGGCTTCCAGCAAAAGGGATGCCACCTGTCATCAGCACCGTTATGCATGAAAACATGGTTTCCAACACAGACAGTGGCTCTGCTGTCTCTTTGTCATCCAGGCAAAGCCAACTATGACGATGGAAATACGAGAGTAGTGAGGCCTTGACAGTGGGACGCTCTGGACTGGACTCACTCATTGCCATACAGCCGCAGCTATGTACACAGCATCTAGCCCGGCAGCAACTTCTCTCTGATGGACTTGGAGGCCAGAGGGATTCACAGGGAGGGCAAAGAGAGAGACAGTGCAGGGAGGGCACGGAGACGTTTCAACATGACCTAAAAGTGACTTTCCTGCTTCCTTCTTCCTCAGGGCCCACCATACTTGCTGGCTGCTGGGAGGACTACTTTTCTCTGGTCTGGTGTCTCCTTTCTGTGATGACTCCCACTGTCCTGCAGCAGAGCTGGGGCCATGACAGAGGGACGCTCATAGTGGCCGTGATGTTCGGTGACCCCATGCCCAGCATGGAGCTGACCTTCTGTGGAATGCATTATCGAACTCATGACTCAGCGGGCTCCCGGGGGTTCCAGTCACTCACAGACAAGTACTCAACCCTTGAGCATGACCTTTTCCTTAGAAGGAAGGTGATAAATGCCACTCGGAGAGGGAAAGTCAGCAAAGAGCAGCATGAACACATGATAAAGCTATCTGAACAAATAAACATGGGAACAACGTGGAAATAATACGTGAGTGGTTGGTGCAGAGGAGCTGGATTCAGAAATGGACAGGATTGGGCCTGGGGTTAGACACGGCCTGACTCATTAAACTACCTTTAAAGATTACTTTGACAAACATAAAAGTCAAAATAACATTTTCTGAATCTTTACATTTTCTCTGTGGGGCGAGGAAAGGTAATGCCTTCTGCTAACTGTTGTTCCTTAAAAGAAGCCAAACGGCAATTTTCCCATTAATACTTCAGGGCCACCTGTGTTTATCAGCTATCACTTATCTTTTGTATTTCATCAGACATATTTTACCATTGAAAAGAGAATTGGTAGGAGCAAGATGACAATCTAATACATGTGGTCAAAGAATATTTACAAAATCATTAGAGAGCTAGGGCCCGAGAGCCACCTCGCCCTACCACCGAAAGTCTGCACGGAGTTTGAAGTGTCTCATGGTCATTACCTCATCTGAAGTTCGCAGGGGTCAGCGCTTCTTATCTCCATTTTCTCTGTAAAGACTCGGAGGCCACACAAATAGGCTGGCCCATGAATTCTCACAGTCACAATGAGGTGATGTCTAGGCCAGAAGACGGTGATTTCTCTTTTCCTCACTCTCTTTGCTGTGTCCTGTCCGGGATTCGAAATAAGCAGGTTCTGCTCCCCCAGCTCAAACTGCTCCCCCAGCTCAGCGAATCCAAGCAACACAGATGCCACCTGTATCATTGGGACTCCGCCTTTGTGTTATAGTTGCCCTTGTTACAAACCTGTAGTAGTGTAGTAGCCACTAGTTGGAGTTTCGCCAGGCACCATCAGAGAGAGAGAGAGAGAGAGAGAGAGAGAATGCTCTAAAACGTCTACCTGGAAAGTCATACACTCCAGCCTAGAAGCGATGCCCCAAACTTCTGCCAATAGGTCATTTCATTACCAATTTTCAATCATCATACTTCCATACCCACAAGTACACACACACTCTACTTTCTGTCCATCCATCTATTCACACATCTGTTCATTCATCCATTCATGTATTTGTCCACTCACCGATTCATCTATTCAACCATGCATGCATGCATGCATCTGTTATCCACCATGCATGCATGCATCCATCCATGTATCATCTGTGCACCCATCCATCCATCCCCCCACCCACCCATTTATGCATTCACACATCCAGTCATCTGGGAGGGTCAGGAGTGAGTGGTGTGAAGGGTTAGGAGTGAGTGGTGTGAAGTGAGGGTTATGGCTAGAGATGGAACAGGTGCAGTGGGGCTTAAGATTAAGGTGGGCAGGGTGAGGAAGGCCATGTTTACGTTTATCAGCTACATTAAGTTTAGGGCCAAGGAGGGGAAGTGAGGTGAGGTTTAAGGTGAGGGATTCATAGAGTGAGGGTCCAGGTTAGGAAATAGATGGGGAGGGGACACAGAAGTCTTCCATGAGAGGTGATGCCATGAGCCGGCTCGTGAATGATGAGTACGAGTATGTCCACTGAAGAATGGACTCAGAATAGCCCCCTTCAGAGGGAATGGCATAATCCTATGCTTAGGGAGGTAACGCAGGGACCTCCCCAGAGGGCCCTGTGCTGGTAGGAGGAGTTAGAGGGTGAGGAAAGGCAGGATGCTGAGAGTCAGAAGGGGAGTCCTTGGAACCTGCAATAATGTGTTCAATTCACCCTGGAAATTACAGAGAGAGCAGGTGGGTTTTGGGCAGGGGTGACATCACACACATACCTCCAAACATGGAGAATTTGCTTTATTTTCATTTTCGGTATGTTGGTCCTCAGCTGCCCCTGGTAGATCTGCCAGCGAGATAATCAAGTGTCACAGAACCCTCTCCCAGGAAAGAAAGTACTCTTGGGATGTGCAGGGTCAGCTCAGGGAGCTGTGTCCACGGTCCTCCGTCCTGCCTGCCTCTGGCTCCCTGCCTTTTCCCACCATGATGCAGAGGATTTCAGGAAGACTTTTCTGCTAAACAGTAAACACTTGGCATGGACTGTGTTTCTCTTCACTCTCTGCCCCCTTCCCTTCCTTCTCTCATCTTTCAAAGGAGCGCTGAGGGAACCGGTGGGCAGTCCTCCTTCCATTGGGGCAGCAGCGTGGGCAGGGGTCCAGGGGCAGGAGAGAGCCCGACTCTTGAGGATATGACGTGAAGCCACTTCTAGGTGGCCAGTGGTGCAGTGAGCAGGAGGAGGGGCAGGCAGGTCGTGAGAGGCTGAACAGCACATTGGAGTTAAAACTGTATTCTGAAGAGGAAGAATATGGAAGACCATTAAGAATTTTAAACTTAGAAGGGAGACATTAAATTTGTGTTTTAACATGACCTTATCTGGGAAGCACTTTATCTGCCCCTCCATTCTAAATGAAAGCTTTTCTGGATAGAGTCATCTTGGATGTAGGTTCTTGCCTTTCATGACTTGGAATACTTCTTGCCTGCGAGGTCTCTTTTGAGAAATCAACTGATGGTATTATGGGAACTCCTTTGTAGGTAACTGTGAGTTCATCATCACCAAGACCTTATTACATGAAATGCTAAAGGGACTTATCTCAGAAAAAGAAGACAAAAAATGTGAGCGGTAAAATGACAACAAATGTACACTACTGACAACCAAACCTAAAAAAAAACAAGAACCAACTAAGCAAACAACTAGAATGGGAACAGAATCACAGAAACAGAAATCACATGCAGGGTTATCAGTGGGGAGGGGGAGGGAAGAGGGTGGGAGAGAAGATATAGGGGATAAGAAGCATAAATTTTAGGTACAAAATAGACAGGGGAGGTTAAGAATAGTATGGGAAATAGAGAAGCCAAAAAACTTACACATATGACCCATGGATGTGAACTACAGTGGGGGAATGATGGGGGAGGGGTACAGAGTGGAGGGGAGTGAAGCGGAGAAAAAAATGGGTCAACTGTAATAGCATAACCAACAAAATATATTAAAAAAGAAAAAATTGCATTTTACGGCTAGAATCTTAGTCGTAAAAGTTACTGGAGATAAGAAAGTTTTGTGTGTGTGTATAAACGCATTTTTGTGTACGTAAAAGATTAATGATAGATAGATAAGCAGATAAATAAAGTCTGGAAGCAGACTATATCTTCCAAACAAGAAAGAAGAACTAAAAGCCAAATAAAGAGGTATATTTGAGTACATAAAAATATGAGCCTTTTAATCGAGAAATCAGCTGATAGTCTTATGGGAACTCCTTTGCAGGTAACCATGAGCTCATCATCAAAAGATTTTATACGCAAAGTTAACACAACAGATTGGGAGGACATATTTGCCACTTACACACAAAAGTTATTAATGTTGTTTTTCAAAAGCAACCTAACAGAAAAAAATGAGCGAACCCAGGCTGGACTGTCAGTTCCCAGGGGATGCACGGACAAGAGATGGGGAGCACGCAACTGTTGCCCGCTGAACAGAGGGCGTTCCGGAGCCTCGGAGGGGAGCGGGGTTGTTTGAAGGTGTTATATTTGTTTTGGCGTAGAGAGGAAGTCTAATAATGTGCTCTATGTTATTTAATTTTAGTAATTTTACAGTGAGGGTGTCATGTGATTCGAAAGACAAACAATGGCGTGGATTCAGAAATTGATCGTCCTGGCAGCAGCTCGAAGAAGGAGGACTGATGGGTGGAAGACAGGAGGGAAGGCGGGGAGCCCGGTGAGGGTAGCAGGCAGCACATCCCCTGCCCGCCCCTGCCCAGGGCATTGGTGTGCAGAACCTGTGGAGACACCTGAGTTCAGAGAACAGAATTCTGCGAAGTCACGAGAGGCTGAGAAGGCAGAATCCAGATGGCTGAGAGGTCAAACAGGGCGAGGCACTAGTCCACAAGGCTGCTCAGAGCTTATGGCGTCAGGGGCAGGACGGTGGCTTTGTCGTCCACAATGCTCGGTAATGGAGAGTGCGGAAAAGCCTTTGAATTCTGAGCCTGCCTGGGCTTGGCATAATTTTAGGCAGGCGTCATACTCAGGAAATGGAAAAACAGCCGAGATCAAGGCTGCAGGAGATGGGCGAGCAGGTGGACTACTTTGCTTGGGTCCTCGGGTAGTGCGACGCAGTGGACTTAACTTGTCACGCATCAGAGCTGAACAGCACAAGCCTTAGCTCGTTTCCTAACCTGTGGTCCCTGAACTTCTTTCCACAGCGGCTCAGAGGCACCGGGGCAACTCCCTGCAGATGACCAGTGTTTCCAAAGCCCAAAGGAAGCTCGTGGTCACCTGGCATGAGGCTGCCTTCGCCAGCTGAAGGGTCCTCCGCTTGGCTTTGGTCGGGGATTACTGCACTTGCATGGCCTGCCTCCTGCCGCCGGCAAACTCAGACTGACGAACACCGTGGGAAAGCCAGCAAACAGCCGGAACTTTAGGGGAAAACAGGAGCCTGCCTCAGTCAGGCAGCAGAGAGGTTGAATGAAGAGCAGGTTAAATCTCAGCACGGGGAAAACCGGACTTCAGCAGTGCTCTGTCCCGGGCCGGCCTCAGTTTTCTCCTTTGTAGAATGGGTCCTTTCCCGTTCTTTTCTGCCGCCATGTTACAAGGCAGGATCGGCCTCAGTCTGGCCCTCACCCTGCAGCCGCCGCCCCTCTGAAAGGAGCGCTGATTGATCCAAAAGAAAGGATATTGGGAAGCAAAAAATTAAAACTCGAATTTATGCAGGTAGGGAGGGAATTGCCTCATTAACAGAATAATTGAGCTGTTCGTTAATTTTACTTGTTATCCACAGAAAAGGGCAAAATTCTTCTGAGCAATGGCTCCTCTTCTTCTAAATGATTAAAAGAACAACAAAAAGGTTTGTATCTTGGATGTGTCTAGTAATTATGGGCCTCGTGCCTTTTTTTTTCTTTTTAAATATCATATGAGGCAGATGTATTTTTTAAATCCTGGCAATTTATACACAACACTGGGAAAGTGTCAGTGCTTGCTAATCAGGAATTTTCTGCACTTCCCCCACCCTTATTAGCAGTAATTCCCGCTAACTGATAATTATTACCTTTTTCTTAGTCAAATCTAGCTGTTGGTGTAACAACACTTCCTGCGTTGCTAAGATCAATATGTTTAACTATCACTGTAAATAAAGCATAAAGTTAATAATAAAACTGGGCTTGCTCAATAGAATGCAAACTCCGTCTCTTTCGTATCAGCTGCTTAATTTACAGCCATTTTATTTATGTACATTTTTGCCACAGATTGGGAATAGTGAGGCGTTCTTGAGCTCAGACAATTAACTCGTCACGTGTACACGCCATGGGGACTTGGGCTGAAGCTCCGGGGACACAGCTCATCCTGGGGCCCCGAAAGTTCCAGTGGAGAATGCATCTGATTCCTTCTTCAAGTCAACTGCAGTAAATTCCCACTGATGTGTATCTGCACTCTTTACCTACTTGCCTTGGACTGGCCTCGGCCCCGGCGATCACCCGTGGGTCTGTGCAGGCTCATTTCCTGGAAGCTGATGATGTCTTTATGGCGGGAAGGGCAAGGCCGGCAGGCATCTGGGTCCTTGCCCAAAGTGACTCCTAATAAAGGAACTCTGGCAAAGGGCCCTGGAAGAGCTTCAGACGAGGGAACGTAACCATCACATTATTCTGGCATGTGTCCCCCACCCCAAACCCACCTCCCCCAACTCTTAATTAAAACAGACACACTCAGCTATCGGAAAGACGAAGACTGTGACGTTTTTTTAATACAATCCAGCAATCTGAAAATAACAGAGGGAGGTTGTACAAGGAGGAGAAGGACATACAGAGCCAGGTCTTCCTCCTCACCTTGCAGCCGGACTACCCCCGGGGAAACACTTCTCGTGGGACCAGGAAGGGGCCCCAGGCCTTGCACCCTCTCCTGGTTAGAAAGGACATTCACCAGGGGACGCAGTGGAGAAAGCAGGAGGCCTGGTGTGCGGTTCCCCGCATTCCTGAACTTTGCCTGTTAGTGAGCAAGACGGTGTCGTACATGGGCCTCGGGTTTCTGATCTGGAAAACGCAGGCCGTCACAGCATAAACGCTCTCTCAGCCTCTTTCTGCTCTTTCATTCCCCCTACCTCACTATCTGTTGACCCTGAAGTATATACATATATCTGTCATCAATTATATATTATATATATATATGTAATTCTCTTCCAGGAAGGGAAGTGAGTAATTGAGAACAGCGATTCAAGTTGTCATGCAAATTGAAGAAAAATTTACTGGGGGACTATGGACTAGGCCAGTGACTGAACGCCCCAGCCTCAGAAGCTTCACAGTCCAAGTCCACACTCCGCCTTCGGGGCCGAGGTGCCATTCCGCTGCCACGCCCTGTTCAGTTCCTTCTGTCTCTGTCTCCTTGTGAAACACAAGTCAGGCCAAGGAAAAGCAAAATAATGGTCATGTTGTATTGCAAAAGGATTTGCTAAATAACTTTTTGCAACTTTAAATTTCACCCTGAATTACTTGAGTTAATTTCAATAACTAATAAGCTATCTAGTGACAGATATTACTGCTTTCATCAAACCTAATTCATCATCACTCATAAGAAGTATCATTGTCTTATGTACCCTGAGGAAAAAAAGATACCAATTAAACTGTGATATATCATTAATTACAGGACACATCCCAGTTTTAGAGATGTGAAAATGTGAAAAATATGTGTCTTATAGTCAATGAAATATGGTGTCTATTATTATATTTCTTTACATCTAATGTTTCAAATAAGATCTATGAAGCTTCTTATACCCATCATAATTTAAAATCAGCTTATACATAATATGACATCAGCAATGCAAAATTGAAAGATAAGTCAGCATTGAAATATGCTAGAATATTCATAGTCCTTGTTATATCTGGATATATGAAAACTAACTGAATTTCAGTTTCTTCATTATACTTGCCTGCAGTTTCTATTTTAATAAACTAGTATTAACATCATAATCACAAATATTGTTTTCATTTTAAATAGTTACATACGATTTCGTATATGTTATAACATTTTTTAAATAACCTGAAAATAAAAGTAATAGAAAATACATCAAATATTAATGGTGTTCATTTCTGATAATGAACTATGGTTGCTATTTTTATTTCTTCTCTCTACTTTTAAAAATAAGAAGGGTGTTTTTCCCAGAATAGAAAGTTATGTCCTCCAACTGGGACTCGCACACACTAGCCTTACATCAAAAATGCACTCTCTCCTTCTCTCTTTAGACAATTGCATATTTTTTCTAGGTGGCAAAAGGCTGAGCTGAAAACTACTCCTTGTCAATCTGCCTCCCCTGAGTGTGGCCATGTGAGTAAGCTCTCACAAATGAGATGCAATGGCAATAGTCAAAGACTTTTCCAGTAAAGCTCTTTTAAAAGCAAGGCAGATGATGTCCTTTGCTTCCTTTCCTTCTTATTGGGACACTACAGTAACAGCCAGAGCTTCAGCAGCCATCTTGGGCCTTGAGGTAGCTTGAGAATGGGAACCAATGCAAAGTATGCTGGCGGGGAGCACAGGTTCTGCCTGGGTTTTTGATGGTGTTGGAGCTCCCAGGCTACCCCCAGACTGCTCGTCTTTGGACCTGCCGTGCAAGGAAAAGAAATAAATCTCTAACTTATTTAATACTCTATTATTTAAGTCTGTTATGGAAAGTGGGTGGAAATTCCTAACTATGACAAAGAAGTTCCTAACTCTCCAATGAAGGCATAACTCAGAAGGCATAACTGTGCCTTGCCTTTGCGTTCTGTGTATGATCATGAATGTGGACAGGACATTAGGCACAAGACATCCCCTGATCTCTTGAAATAAAGTTCTGTGTTATCAGACTTTAGCTTCAACTCAGCCATGTTCCCCATCAGCATCTAGCAGGAGGAAATTCTGGGATCTCCGTGCAATCAAATGAACGTGGCTACTTGGACTGACGTAACCTTCATTACAACGAGTGTCTTTTCCCGGCCACTCTCACTACTTCCCATGACAGTCAGGGTTTCTCTCTTCTTGCTTATTTCTTCCCGTGTTGCCCTTTCCTTGAAGCACTTGGCTAATTTTGTGCTCCAGTGACCAAGATGGGCATTTGCCACTCTCTTCAGGAAAGAGTGGAGGCAGCCGACTTTGACATTCCCAGCAGCACCTTCCTGCATCTCGGCTTGAGGGACAGCCCGGAGCTCTTTCCTGGGGGATGTGTGCACCTAGAGCTTGGAGGTTTTCCACAAGGTGCACGTGTGTGTTCCTGCCCACATGTTAATGGCAATGATCTTTGTTTCATAATCCAGGGAATCAGCGTAAAAGAAAAGAAAAAGTTCTGAAAACACTGCAAGAATGCTTCTTAGAAAGAGCCCCATCTGAGAGCTTTGTCTTATTTAAGGACTTTATGGGAAAACTTTTGTAGAAGGTAAGACAGGCAATTCACTTAATCAATATACCCACCTGATCAACTGTCATGGGCAGATTTCTAGTACAAGTAAAGGGATCAACTTAAGGTTTTTGTTGAATTTTGTGGAGCAAAATCCTCTAACCTCTCATTCACCTTGTAAAACTATGTGGGCTTCATGACTAATTAAAGCATATGATTGGAATAACCCACAGACCACAGTGATGGTCCCTGGAAAGCCTGAGTATCTGTTGATGTAACTCGCTAGAATTCATGTCCAAGGGCAGCTTCCCATGACCTTCAGGATGCCAGGTGAGGCTGTCCGTAGATAGATCTGGGGTCATCCCCACTTGCTACCTCCCGTTGCCACCTCATGCCCATACTTATTAAATGACATTAAACTATACATATATCCCCTGCCTCAGGCAGTACGTTCCTAGAAATCTCCACATGCATTTCCCTTTGTGTAGCAGAACTTGAATGTATGCATCCAAATTCTGTGTTCTTGTCTGCTTTTAGGTGTAAAAAGAGTGGCTTTATTCACCAATTAGATTGGGGTATTATTAATTTATGGTATGTGCTTATAATTAAATTGGATTTTATATTATTTTCCAGTTTCTCAAGGTGGAAGCTGAGGTCACTGATTTAGGCCTTTCTTCTTTTCTTTTATTGGCATTTTTGCGCCACAAATTTTCCTTTGCACACTACTTGAGCAGCATATCACAAATTTTGATATGTTGCATTCTCATTTTCATTCAGTTCTAATACCTTCTAATTTATCATGATGTTTTATTGATTCTTTCTAATGTCTGTTGTTGATTCCTTCAGCTTGGAAGTCATTGAAGTTCTTGGATCTGTAAAATTACAAAAGATTTCAATAAATTTTCAAAAATTTAATTGCTTGTTTTTTTAAAATATTTTTTGCTCTCTCTTTCTTCAAGGACTCTAATTAGTGGAATTTTAAGTCATTTTATACTGTTCACACTCTGTCTGTTCTCAGTCTGTTTCCTTTCTGTGTTTTATTTGGATGGTCTCTATTATTCCATCTTTAAGTTCACTAACCTTTTCTTCTGTGATATCTACTCTGCTGTCAATCTCATGCTGCATAGTTTTCATACCAGCCATACTTTTCATCTCTAAAAATTTTATTTTGATCCTTTTTATATGTCTTTTGTCTCAACACACTCCTTTATTCCTCTAGATCATAGAAAATATTAAATACTAGTGTTATTAATTGTTTGAATAGCTTTGTTCTACCAATTCCATTAGCTATGTCATTGCTGAGTCAATTTCAACTGGTTGTTTTTTATCCTCATATTGTTTTTCAGTTTCCCTCTCCTCTGAATGCCTGGTAACTTTTTATTACATGCCAGAGACTATGGATTTTACCTTACTGAGTGGCAGATATTTTGTATTCCCTTAAATATTGTTGAGTGTTATTCTGGGATGTACTTGAGTTACTTGGAAACATCTGATTCTTTTGGATCTTGCTTTTAACAGCAGTTAGACTAGATCTCCTTTTGTCCTACTGCTAAGGGAAAACATTCATGATTACTCCATCTGGTGCCCCAGGAGTTACTGAGTTTTCTGCGCCGGCTGGCGGCCCTGTGTGGATCCTAGGATTTCTTCCCTCTGGTCCTTTCAGATGTGTCTTCTCCTGGCTTATGCAGGCTTCTTGCATGCCTGCACACACTGATTAGATTTCAGTTGAAGAACTGAGGGGAACCCACCTGCAGATCCCCGAGTTCTCTCTCTCTGCAATGTTCTCTACCCCACTGCTGCCTGGTGAGCTCTGTCCACCTTGGTTTTCCACCAGTATTTCCTCAGTTCAGGAAGACCGCCAAGCTCTGGCAGGCTCCTCCCCCTTTGCTGCGGCTGGAAATCATCTCTAAACAACAAACTGGGATAGTTTGGAGCTGCTTCTCACTTTCTGTCTCTCAGGGGTGCCTCTCTTTCATTGCATCATGCCCAATTCTCTTATTGCTCCCTTTATATTGGTTTTATCTGTAACGGTACATCTGGTCTCTGTTAATTCCTTGGTCATATGTCAAAGTTGGATTTAATTTTCTATTGTAAACATAATTTGTGTGTTAGAATCTTTAAGAAGAGCCTGGAGAGATATTTTGTGCTGGTAAATCATCTTTATGTTCTTGCTAGTTTGTGGTCACGCATTTCCTTCACTCAGGTAGCACTCTCTCTGAACCAACTCCCCCCTTAACTGACTTCACAGTCCAACAGAGGGGTTTCAGGTCGCCTCTTGCATGCTGTCTGAACTCAAATTACCCAAATTCCCTTACCTCAATATATTTAAGTTTTTTAAATAAGAATACTATTATCTACCTAATGGATGTGTACTTGTTAAATTAAATAGCACATAAAAATGTCTTTCTAATAGGAAATGTCTGGAACACAATTGTCTAATTAAATGCAATTAAAAGTTATATCCTCGGAGATGTCAGGGTCTATCCATTGTCTCACAGTCAATCACAGTTATGTTTTCTTTCTCTATCTGTCTGCTTACTTTAATTTGCATCAAGGAGTGTCTGCAAAAAGTTCTATTTTGCCAAGGCAACTCTAACTTAAACCGTTTTCTTTTCATTTCCCTAGTAAAAACCATGCCCTAAAATATGCAGAAAGGAAATATTTGTTTGAAATATGATGTTTTTAACAGTGTTTTTCACACATAAATGAGATTGAAGTTCCCTCATAGGGAAGAAAAACAGACCTCAATTAATTAACCCAGCCCAGTGAGAGGGCGTTTTCATGTGAGAACCTGCTGAGACCTGCCGGAAGCTCATCACTAGCAGAGGTGGTGGCCCCATCTCTCCACCTGGTCCCACCAGGCTCCAGGTCCTCAGTCAGGGGTCTCCTTGTCATCTGTCTCACCAGAGATAACACTCAAGTTGCAGCCAGGTACAATGTTCCCATTCTGCCATGGTGAACTTTGTGTGAGGGAAGCTCCCCCTGTGCTGGCATCAGTGGTTAAGCTTCCAGAGGCTTCTAGAGGCTTCCAGATGATGACATCAGTGGGATCGTTCATATGGTCCATTTCCCTCCATCCTAGATTGTCTGCTCTGCAATGATACACAAGAAAACTCAGTGTCATCTCCTCATGTCTGTGGAATTCTAGGCAAAAGGAGAAGGAGGGAAAATTCCATTTTCTTCCATCTGTTTTCTTCAGAAAAAAAAAAAAATCCTTTTTAAATACCCTCTGCAGTAGAAAAAACTTATGGTAATGGTTCATCTCACAGAGACCCCTTAACTGCCCTCCTTACCCAGAGGAGGTACCTCAAATTCCAGGTTTATACATATTCCTAGTGGGTGTGGCCACCTGTGAACAGCTGATAGGAGCTGGGCTAATCCAATCTGTAGTTGAAACTCACCTGTTATATTCCAAATGAGACCACAGCAACAACAAGATCCTTGAAGTCTAGAGCTCTAATGTGGGTATCTTCCACCAGGTGGATAGGATGAGCAGGCAAGTCTGTCTGCAGATATAAGAGAAAGAGTTGGATCAAAAAATGGAGTGGGGCGATGACCCAGCAGGTCCACTCTCCAGGCTTCATAGATGCTGTTCCATGCCTTGCCCAGGACGGGCTCTTTGCCTGCCTCGAGGTTCTGGGGGCATGACTGTGTCCTAACACTGAAGAACCAGATGTTATTCCAGCTTCTGCTGGCTTCTTCTGCTTACACACAGAATGTCCCAATAATGCACAAGTGACATGTAGTCAAGTGAGTTGACCTATACCTACGGAGGAAGGAAGGACACCTAGAAATGACTGAACACCTCCTGCAGGCCAACACCTTGGCCAGAAGCAGATCCATCTAATTCTAAACGCAACCCATGGCAGGCAGATTTACTAGGCTTGTTTTCCAGAGGGATAGACCAAGGCTCTGCAGATTCAAGTGCTTTGGCCAAGATCATAAAGTCAGTAGTAGCCGGTGGCCCCAAGTCTAAAGCCAGGCCAACTGGCTACACAACTTCTGGTGCGTGAGGACACCACACACTCGTTTAAGGAAGACGCATGATGAAGGTGATGTGTCACTTGTGGCTTCTGAAGTTCTTGACCACAACTTAAGCTTGGTTTATAGACAGATCGCAGGAGCTTAGTCATCAAATCAACTTACCAAGGGCCTGAAGTGTCACTCAGAAGGAGTCAGCAGAGACAGTCACCAGCAGGAAAACCTATTTTCTCCATGTTCTCTAAGCAATTAGGTGAGTTTCTTGTTAATTCAATCAGAGAAGCAGAAAAGATACTGCAATTCTTTGGATTAAAGTCTGAAATCAAATATTTTTTTACACCGTTGACCTTTGTCAGTTTCATGCGGGAGGAACCGATGATGAGCCACTGAACTAGCAAATCAGCTTCGCAGAGCTGCTGACAGGGTCAGCGAGAAACGAGACCCGTTTCACGAAGATGAGCTGGTTTCTAAGGTGTGCGGCTCGGTTTGGGAGGCTTCAACCAGAAAGCTGTTCGGAGGCACTTTCGAAGCAGATGCTAAAAAAGCGCATATTCGGTCTTGAGACATTTAACTCTTTTCTTCTCCTTCTGGAATCAGTAACACAGAGTATGCAGTTGGCTTGCCAGCCTCCAGAAAGCTCTTTCAACAACTGAAACCAAGCAGGAGTGCAGGCCTCTCGTCTGTTTCAGGCGCTAACACTGCGCTCCGGCGTCGACTCCTCGTCATCAGAAGCAGAAGAGTCATGTCCAGTTTGCCAGGATGAAGCGAAGCTCCAGAAAGGGTTTGTAACCTGTTATCTCCTACTCCTACACCCGTGTCGAAGTTTAACATGGCCGTGGAGGATGCAGAAATAAGGAGGAGACTGGCTAGAGGTTCCCCAGGTCTGGTCCTTAGATCCTCAAGAGCACCAGCCTCCCTATGTTTCCCAGACTCTCTTGACGCAGGTGGGGTCATGTGACTACATTCTAGCCAATGGACTACTGGTGTACTCTTTCATGTAATGCAGCAATTCCTTTCTGGTGCATGGAGTATTCCCACAATCGACTTTCTTTGTTTTTCCTCCTTCCAGTGGCTTGGCAAAGACAAGCACGGAGTCTTTGGAGGCTCCCTGTTAGACATGGGGAAGCCACAAAATTCTAGGTGCCTGGGTTCCTGTATTGCCACCTGGAGGAGGTCTAGTCACTGATTGGAAATATTTATTTTGGACTTTGTACAGCAAAAAGATAGATTGTAGCATACTTAAGACATTAAGGCACATGAGAGTTTACTGACACATAGCATTAACTCGTATAAAGAGCTCAGGATGGTGAGGGTGAGGAGAAGTTTGTGTGGCAGGATTTAACACTGAAATGTCCTCCTGAAATGTGACGGTTAATTTTATAGGTCAGCTTGGCTAAGCTACAGAGCCCCATTGCTTGGTCAAACATGCGTTAGTCTATGTGTTGCTGTAAAGGTTTTTCTTCTTGTTTGTTTGTTTTTTTAACGTATGTTTGACGTATACAATTCGTTCTCTTAAAGTAAAGCAGATTACCCTCCATAATGTGGGTGGGCCTAATCCAATCAGTCAGTGGTCTTCAGGGCAAAGGGTAAGGGCTTTCCCCAGAAGGGAGGAATTCTGCTGTTAGACTTCAACAGAAATTCTGCCTGAGTTTCTAGTCTTTGGCCAAAAGACTGAAACATCAACTCTTAATCTCCAGCCTGCTGGCTCTGCCCTAGGTATTTCAGATTTGTCAGCTGCCACAATCATATGAGCCAACTCCTCCAAATAACTCTCTGTCTCTCTCTGTCTGTATATCTATTTCTCTCTCTCTCTCTCTCTCTCTCTCTCTCTCTCTCTCTCTCTCTCCCCTGATCTCTATTGATTTCTATGGATCTATGTAGAATCTACTGGTTCTGTTTCACTGGGAAACTGGCTACTACAGATTTAAATAGCTGGGAGAAGTGGTTCTTACCATGGCTGAGAGAGTGAGATGTTTTAGTAACTAATATCCTTGCATGTCTGGAGAACTTCCAGAGAGAGCCGTGAGGAGGAACCAGATGGTCACAACCAGGTAGAGGAACAGAACATCTAGCCAAAGTCCTAGGCTGTCAGGACACTGGTTGGGAGGGCTGCCAGTGTCCACAGCAGTCGGTACAGCAGGACTCAGGTATTCACTGCCCCTCCTGAGGGAGGGTCATCCTTTCCTGCCACTCTGACGCCAGGCTGGGCCATCTGACCAGCTCTGGTCGATGTAACATGATCAGAAGGGGCGTAGGTCGGGTATAGGCAGAAGTTTGAAGACTCTGTCTAGGCCGTCTCTCTTTTCCCTTGGCATGTGCCTGGCAACAGGCAGAGGCTGCAGCATCAGCCTGGGTCCCCAAAACAAGGTGCCTGGAGCAGAATTGCAGTCCCCCTGTGTGGACACACAGCATGCACAGAAATGATCCTCTGTGCCAAATACTGCTCAGAATTTGGGGCAATTTGTTATTGCAGCATACGTTAATCTATCCTAACTCATCTATATTTGTGTATTGATGACTACAGACAGACTTGGTTCAAATCCTGCCTCCCCCTATTTCCTGGCTGTGAGTCCTTGGACAAGTTCCTCAGCCACTCTGTTTCTCCAATGGCTCCATAGAAATGAGGGGAAATGGAGCATTTACCTAAAGCGGCTGTTCTGAGGACGTACTCGGTTAACACAGCTGAAGTTCTTATGTGTGACAGGTGCATGCAAGGTAATTAATGGAGATTCCCTATGATTATAGCATGCTTTTAAAATGCTTCTCCACATAGTGGAGAGCTGCGACTATCAGGGTGGGCAGTGTGGACGTGTAAGGAACTCACAGTCACACACCTACGGGCGCCATCTAACTCAGGGTGGGCGGGGGAAACTGTTCCTATCAGTGCTGGACGATACCCTCTTCAGGTTTCCCAGTCCTTAGTTGGTTTCTGCCCCATGTCCATCTTCCTGTCTCCTTCTCCGTGTCTCCTTCACACTGTCCAGACCTTTGACCGTGTGAACACAATTCTGAGCTGGAGAGAAGTGCAGGAGCAGCCACGGGCCAGCTGTGGCTGCTGTGTGGTTTGCCAACCTCTAGTTTAATGACTTCTGTGGTTCTGTCTCTTTTGATATTCCTAATACAGGGTCTCTGTCTAACCTGTATTCAGGAAGGAGCTCTAGACCATTCTTGTTGAGGGTCAGCATTCACGCCCCCTCTCCCCCACACACACGTTTTGTCTGTGTTCCTCTGTCCATCCAGCAGGGCTGCCCCATCTGCATCCCACAGACCGCACGTGGCCTAGGGTGGCTATAAATGTGGCCCAACCCAAAATGGTAAATTTACTTAAAATGTGAAATTTTTTTGTGATCATGTGTTGCAAAGTATTTAATGTGGGGGCCAAGACAAGTTTTCCTCTTCCAGTTTGGCCCAGAGTCACCAGACACTCGGACGTCCCTGCCATGCAGTTTCCCCAGATGCTGACCACGGGGCACCAGCAGCTCTCGGAGCTGGTCCCACTTCAGTAACTCGGGAAGCGAAGCAGCGACTCGGCTCCTCTCGGAGCAGTGGGGCGGACTTATTCACGGAGGACTTTCAGTGCAGCTCATGCCACTGATTCTTGCAGAAAGAGCAAATTCTTTGTTTATGTGAACAAATATTGTTGAGCCACATTGCAAAACAGCAAAAGACTTCTGGTGTGCACATTAGCTTGGCTTGTTTGGTGGGAGTAGTGTGTCGTTGGCGTGGGTTCTCGTTTGTCCCTGTGATGGTCACCAGTCGTCCTGGGAGCACATGAATGCACCGATGAGGGCTGGCCCAAGCATTTGGATAAAACAGGTGCTTCAAGTCCCCCAGGGGAAATGCCCCTGCAGGTTATCTTCAAGCCTGGTCCCTCTTCCCTATAGGGAATGCAGGTGTCTCAGCCCTCCGAGTGCCCTGACGAGGCAGTTCATGCAATAACCAGGGAAGTACATTTCCATAAGAAAGCTCTGCTGCTCCGAGTCCTTTCTCTACAGGTATGGCCGGGCGATAGTTCCCGTCCGCTGACTCTGGCTGTTTTGGAGTCTTTTCTAATGACATTGTCCAACTCAGCTACTGCCCGTGCTAGTCCTTGGCATTTGCATTGTAATTCTGTTTGTCCATCTGTTGTTTGTCCTTCTGGCATTGTTTCCTGCCCATTTTTTTCTGGGTTTTGTTTTTCCCCCTTTCTCCAGGAATTTTGCAATGCCAGTCTACTGTTTGATTTTCTATCTTGCTCCCTTCTGAAGACATGCTGTGAGAAATTCTATAGCTGGAAGCGGGTGCTGGGTCTCATTTCTTGGGCAGGCAGGCTTGGGTTTCTATCCGAACTGTGTGTCTGTGGGCACCCAGGGTGCAAAGCCACAGGCTTCTGCAGGCACAAGGTAAATGTCGCCTGTTTCCCCAGAGCAATTTTACATCACAAGGAGTTGGAACTGTTTTATTTTCACAAACATGGATCTGTCGTAGAAAAGGTCAACAGTTTTTGTTATTGTTTTAAGTAACTATAAGGACAACATTGCCAAGTACCTCTGTGGGTTTTGCCTCAAGTTATTCCTCCCCATCTGCCGAAGGCCTTTGGTAGAAAAGTCTGAGAAACTCTATTAAGCAATAGAGTCGGGGAGAGGCATGCCCCAAGGCATCCTGAGCACCAGGCGCTACACTGGGGCCTCTTAGCACGTCACCTGAGTCCATCCTCATTGCGTGTGAGGCCACAGTGTTTGACCCTTTGACAAAAAGCAAGGTTGAAAGAGCCACATCAAGGATAACAGTGATAGTGTTATTCCCTTAATGTTAAGTAGTTGGGCGAAAGCCACGCCCTAGAAAGAAACAGCACTGCAGGGTGAGCGCTGTTCTGTCCCTTAGAAGGAGAGAGTCTGGCCCCACGTCATGGGCTCAGTAGTGTCTCCCCCAACGTTTATAGGTTGAAGTCCTAATTCTGAGTAGCTCAGGGTGTGACCGTATTTGGAGATAGGGTCTCTGAAAGGGTAACTACATTTACAGGAGGTAATTAGGGTGGCCCCTCATTCAGTGTGACTGGTGTGTTCGTAAGAAGATGAGCTTAAGACGCAGGTACACCTGGAGGGAAGATGAGTGAGGCACAGGAGAAGGCAGTCTTCCACAGGACAAAAGAGAGGCTCAGAAGAAACCAACCCTGCCATACCTTGATCTTGGACTTGCAGCCTCCAGAATTGTAGGAAATAAGTATCTGTCGTTTAAAGCCACTCTGTCAGCAGTACTTTGTTACAGAAGTCTTAAAAAACTAACATACCTAGCAAGACTATCTACCTAGCCATCCTTCTATCCATCCATCCACCTGTCTTCTGTATGTAGATGGATGGATATACATAGAAGATATGAACAAACTTTTAATTCAAATATAAAACATCTAAAAGATATTTAGTTATTCCTTTTTTTAAAGATGCTTGAGGTTTATTAAATACAAGGATGTACTTTTTTTCTTTTACTCCCTTTTCTTTAACTCCCTTTCCACCCAGGTAAGACTTTTGCCGCCCTCCTCTGAGAGACCTCACCTGTCTCACTAACTTGTCTGCGCTTTGCTACGATGAGACAAAGACCAGCACAGGCTTCTCCAGAGCTGAAGACGGGTTCCTCTCAGAAGGCCCTCAAAGATCCTGAGGTGAATGACTGTTTCAGTTAGCTTGGGCCACTGGGGAGCAGAGAAACGGGTGTCCTTCTTGGACCGCCGCCTTTATTTCCTTGAATGGAGCTGACCGGCAGGCCTTGTCCAGCCCCAGCCAGCGGTAGGCTTGGTGCCCGTGGGCGGGGCGGATCTCCACACTGCCGTCCTTCACCCCTGCCAGCCAGTAGATGACTGTCTGGGGCGCCTCCCTGGCCACACAACTGAGCTCCCTTCCGAACCCCTCAGTGACGGTCAGCTGGCTTGCTTCCATACGTGCTTCCTCTTGAGTCTCCCGCAGTGCTGTTTCCAGCTCATTTTCTCTGGGTTCCTAGTGGCCTTGAGGAGGAGTCCAGTGGTGGGTGCCGCTGATGCCTGCAGCAGTAGAAGCTCAACTGCAGCGTTGTCCGCCTTGGAATGGGGCATCTTCGGAAGATGACCAAGTCGCCCGTTTTCAGGGCCGTGGTCTGTCTGGGGACCCAAGTGGAGGGAGGCAGGGGACTCGTGGACGGACAGAGTTGATTTTAGTTGCTTCCATTCCCATTATCCTCAAACAGCTATTTTAATGGCAACACCACGTTTTTCCATCTTTACTCATCTGTGTTGGTGAGGTCTCTGCACTACTGTAATTGTAGCATGCATATGCAAGGATGTTCTAATATTTCCCATGATCCTTAGCACCTAAGTATTTGTAAAAATCTACGGAATATAATTAATTCTTCTAAATTACATACTATTTGTTTGTAGTTATGCATTAAAATATTATTATGCATTTAATTATTATTTTCAGATGTACATGACATTAATATAGAATCATATTAGTAAATGTATGCAGTATAAATATAATCTACAGAAAAAAATGAAAAATTACTCATAATTTTGTCACCCAGAAATTTTTGCACATAAACACTTACAAATATTTATTACACTTTTCCATGTTCTGTGCACAGAGAAGAAATCAAATCTATCTGTCGTTATTGCCAAGGCCAATATTTGTACAGACTTGAGTTATTGTTTTGAGTTGAAGGAGTTTTAGCTTTTGTATATTCCCTCCTAGTGAGTTGTGTGAGATTTTCTGTGATTTTTGTGCTCCAAAATCACATCTTTTTCTGAGATCTGATAAGTACTCCCCTAGCTGTGACATGCTTTCCCTTTTTTTCCATTCAATTACTTAATCAATCTGGGACCCAATTTGCTACAGAGTTTTTCAGTGGAAATCCACACCTGTACGTCCCGGGCCTGTCACACGGCCCTTTTTTCAGCACACTCATTTTCTCCGCCTGCCTTACAGGTGCTGCAGACCGAGTGGCTTACAGCAGCCCCCAGGAGTTGCTCACGGTTTTGGGGTCCAAAGTCTGCGCACGATGTGTTTCCATTCTCTGATCAGGGCTCACGAGATCACAGTCAAGGTGACAATGACCATGTCATCATCTAGAGGCTTGACCAGAAAAAAGTTTACCTCCAGGTCCCCCAGACAGCTGGCAGAATTTGCTTCCTTGCTGTTGTAGGACAAAAGTCCCCATTTTCCCACCCACTCCTGGCAGGATAGGGATCCCTGGCAGCCCCCAGAGGTGGCCCCCAGGTCCTGGCCACATGGTCCCCCCACACCCCCGCACTCACTATGAAATGTCAGGAAGGAATCACTTCTAAGGTCTTGTAATCTCCCTTCATATTAATGGGAAGTCAACTGGTTAGGAATTGTAACTGCATTTGTTAAATTCCTTCACCTTTGTTCTGTAAGTGACCTGACTGGGGTGGGGGACCGATCATACTCTCCAATCCTGCTGACCAGCAAGGAGGGGGGTTCAGCAGATAACGCACAGCAGACAGCAGGAGTGTGGGGGCCACCCCAGAACTCTGGCTACCGCAGCTACTCATTTCTTTTTTCTTTTTCAATTACAGTTGACATTCAATATTATTTTGCATTAATGTCAGGTGTACAGCATTGCGGTTAGACCATCATATCTTTACAAAGCGATCCCCCCCGGTATTTCAAGTACCCACGTGGCACCATGGTCTGTACAACATCATTGACTCGCACTTTCCATCCCTGCGCCTGCTACGTAGCCACCACCCTGCGCTCAATCCCTTCACCCTCTCACCCCCGCCCCCACCTCCCCGCTCATCTGGCACCCATCGTTCTGTTCTCTGCACCCATGAGTGTGTTTGTCTCTCACTATTTTGCTTATATATATATTTTTTTCTTTATTTATATATATATAAATATATATATATTTAACATATTTATATACAAATGAATGACTTGGCCATACAAAATAATGAAATCTTAACATTTGTGACAACATAGACGAACCTCTAGGTTACCGCGCCGAGTAAGATAGGCCAGACGGAGAAAGACCAGCACCACGCCTACTAAGGTTTAACACCGGCTTCATCATGTCCCCGTTCTTCCCCCGTGCTCTGCGCCCCGCGCCCTGCCCGTGTGCTCCCCTGCTTCGGCCTCGCCTGCTCACAGCTCTCAAGCTGCACAATGCTATGTAACGCAGTTACACTAGGGCAGGGCCCCTGCCCCGCCTGTTATATCTTATTCAGAACTAGTTGTCTGTGTTCTCTTTTATTATTTATTTTTTCTGCCAGATGAATGCTAGCCCCGTTTATTGAGCCCCCAGCCCCCAGCCTAGAGACTGACTCATCTGAATTTTGATTCTGAGCCTGGGAGACCTCTGCACTACCTTGGGCCAAATTCACCTCTTCACAAAATGCCAGTTTTCTACATTGGCCGTGGTACGTCTCTCGCATTTCATTAAACAAATACACACTGCGTGTCTGCCCCTCTCCAGACCTAGAGATGAACAAACAGAATCGTGCTCAAGGACCTTTCGCTTAAGTGAAGGAGACGGACAGGAAATAAGCAAGCGAACCAGATCGCGTCGAGGAACGGTCACTGCCACGAAGGACGGGAGGAAAGTGATGGAAAACGACTGGAGTAGGGGTAGCGGGCCACTTCTGATAGGAAGAAAGGAAATGCTCTTTGCGATGATATTCGAAAGGAGATAGGAATGAACTCTCAGCCATGAAAGTGTCAGAGGGAAAAGCATTTTGGGCGAAGGGCACAGCAAACACGAATGCGTTGGAACAGCATGAGATGCAGCCCAGCAGGTGGGTGGGAGCCCGGGGACCCCATCACGATCTTCTCTGTGCGTCTCAGCAATGACTTCATGCAGGGCCCCCACAGAGACTCTGCACTCACAGTTCTCAGGACGGATTCTGTCCTGGGGGCTTCTATAGGGAATGACTTAATTTTTCCGTGACATTTTCTACGTGATTGCTGCTAATACACAGAAAAGCTATGGACTTTTACTCTTTCTTTTGAAATGGTCACAGTACTTGACTGATTGATTCTGTCAGACCTTTAGTTTCTGTGCACCTGGGTTTTCTCTTATTTTGTGGTTTTGGGGTGGAGATTCACCACAATTGTAATAATAATCATTTTGCAATAACACAAATTTTGCATCTTCCTTTTAAAAGGTCATTGCACCTTTGATCTTTGTTTTATACCTTAACCCTGGTTTGATTTTTCACAGATTTTGGTGGGGATTATTCTTCTGTTTTATAATAAGTTTCATTTCGGTTTAAAAGGGAGAACTTTTTTGATATTTTTTGTGTGTTGGATATAGTAACCCTTCCCAATTTGGATCTGATATAAATATAACCAGCCTGGAGCATTTGTTTCTTTCAGAGTTTACTTTTCCTTTATTTCTGTCTTTCAATATATTAAAAGCCATAAGATTGATGGTTTGAATTACTGGGGTGCAGGTTGGAGTTCATGGGGCTTTGGGCAACATTCACTAGCTGTTTCCTGACAATGACCCATCTAGGGGTTTGCTTTATAAATAAGTGCTTGATTGTTTTGGAGGAAATTGGCACTTGGTTACAAAGGTGGGATGAGCGGGAGAGGAGGGAGAGGCAGGCTGACCCAGGAAACACTTGGAGAAAAGGGCTAGGAGTCTGCTCTGCCCCACTGTTGCTAGGTGGCTGCTGACTGTGAGGGACTCTCTCTCCCTGTCCACGTGGAAGCTGGGATGCACAGCAGCCTGAACCTGGCCTCTGCCGTTGACTTGCTGGGCATCTGTAGGCAAGGCGGTCAATTCCCTGGGCCCCTTTGTCTTCCTGGAGGGCATATCCTGCAGCTCCAGGGGCTGCTGTGAGGGTTAAGTGAGGTATCATATTTAAAGTGCCAGACATTTTACTATGCACAGAACAATTCTCAAAAATGTTATTTCCTCCCTTCTCCTCCAAGCCAAAGGAAACTTCCGGTTGCTCTAGAGCCCACAGATGTGCCCGTTTGGTGTCTCACGTGAGAGCAGCCCCTCGGTGTCTGGGAAGCATTTATAACTGTGCCTGTTTTGTCATCACTGTTTCTGTCACTAATACCATCATCATCATCATCTCTGTGGATAGGAATCTAAGTCACCCAGGTCACCTGGTGAGCAGGATGTTTTCATCTCAAAGCCGATTATACATCTTAGAATATTGGAGCACAAGGGCTTTATGTGCACAAACGGGACTGTGTTCTGACACCCCGGGGGAGAGCGTATTAATGAGTGGACAAGCCACGCGGCCTGACCCCTGGCCTGCAGAAACTCTTCTTGTCTCCACGCCACATCCCGCCACCCCCAGTCTACCCTGACCGAACTGGCACCTCGGAGAGCAAACGTTTCTGCGCTCACTAAACCGTCTGTCCTACGTTGAGAGACTAGACTGATGGTCTCAGGTCTTCTGCCCCCTCAGCCCGCACACAACACACTGAATTTCTCATCAACGGTAGGGCATCCAAACTCCACCCTGATTATTAACCATCAATGTGGGTGCCATTTCTCCAGAACCTACTATTTCTTCTTCCACGTCATTTTCCAGAGAATGGGCTACACACAGAGTGACATGTGAAATTGGAGGAATGATCAGGGAAAGGTAAAGCAGAATTGCCATTAAGAGTCATGTCTCTGCACCTGGGGGATGTCATTGAAAGGATGTGGGTGGCCTGTGCCCTCCCTGGGCATAGCAGTCCCTGGAGGGTCTTTCAGGATTCAGTGAATGCTGGCCCAGGCCCCATCTGTCTGTCACCAAGCACCGTTCACAAGGGGTCACTTTTGGCCCCCATACATATTAAGTGTCCATAGTACAAAAAACACACTTTTCTGCTAGGGTGTTGATCTTGACGTGGAGTCAAATGGTCTTAATGCATCTGGGATCCGATAGGCCCACTTTAAATCTCACCTCCCACACGTGGATGACTCTCCCTGAGCTCAGCTTTCCACCTGGGTAATTGGGACAAGAACACTTTCCAAAATGGACCTTTTTTAGGGTGTCAGTGGAATAATATTACTTTACACAGACTGGAACTTTATAAGTTTTTAATAGAGTATAACCATCACGGTTTTAATGATTATTTCTCGGACCTCTCCTATAGAATCATGGCATCTGTTGAATATTTGACTTCTGCTTCCAGCTGTGACTTCAAGGACAAAGTCCTCACCACCACTTGCACAGCTCATTTTCATGTTAAGACTGGCAATCCGTTCTCTCTCCCGTGAGCTGCCCTGGGTGAACTGAAATTAGCTTCCTCTAGCCAGCTCCTGCTCGGCCCGTCTTACCCACCCAACTCTGCTACCGAGGGCCACCTGGCTTTCCGTTGAGACCAAAGTGATAAAGCTGTAGGAATCAAGTGTGGAATAAGCTAGGAGCCTCCTCTGAATTGCTCAGGAGGGCTAGAAATTCTTCATTTGCCCCTGTGCCTTGGTCCAGGATGTATTAATGATACATTCAGTCCCCAACAACCAAGTGCAAAAGATTTCAGCTGTCACTCCTGGTGTGTGTGCCCTGGTGGCTGTACATCTTAGACCCTGGCGGTCCCAGGAAAGACAGCCTGAGATGGAGATCTGGTGCAGTGACTGAGAGAAACATGGAAAAGTAGGAGAAAACAGAGACAGGTGAAAGAGCTGAACACGGATGGCGCTTCAGGAGGAGTCCAGTTTACACCTGACCCATGGGGAGCTCTGAAGGACGGACTGCACTGCAAGGGTGTCCCCTGGTGACCTGGACGCCAGCCTGTGTTTTCCAGACGTCGTCAGTCAGCTATGAACGGCAGGTCACCCGTGTTGTGTGTATGCATGGAGGAGGGGTGGAGAATGCGATGTCTAGGGGAAAGGGCTCCATCAACAGAGGGCAGTTCCAGATAGAACGGTGCCGCATCCCGCAGGTGGATGCCAATGTGCAGCAATTGGAAGGTGGGCACTCTGGCTGGTAAAGCAGATCCATGCCGGGCACCCGGAGGAGTTTTCTGGGTTCCTGATGTACACATTCGTCCCCACTTTATATGGAAATCTTGATCGTGATTCTCAAAGAACTGCCTGGAGGAAGTCGAATTGATTCTGTGCCTGAAAATATCCTGTGATCCTAATTGCTGAGGACATTTATTACATCCAAAATTGTTCATTTATTGCATATCTTTTTCACCAGCTGGTGGACTCCAGCCTGGTGTGGACTGCATGCCGTATGCCCTACACCTATAACATAGCCTGCCTTGTCGTGGATTCTCAATAAAAACCTACGATACACACCCTCAGTCACAGAGTTATAGCATCGCAGAGACACTTAACACGCAAAGACACATAAAAGTTCTTGGAAGCAGAGCAGGCTCAGTTCACATGAGGAGAAAATGGGCTGTGACTGTAGCATACTTTGCTTCTGTGTGCACCGGCAGGGCTCCGTCCATCAACGACATCCTCACCTGCAACAGACCCAGGCATCCCTTCGGCTACTTGTCCCGATTCCCCACTGGGCTGCAGCTCTCCGTGGATAGAAATGGAGCCCACTCCAAAACGAGTGGCACCTCAGATATACAAAGACCTCGTGGAAGGTTTGTAATGACTGACTTTTCCAAATGGGGCCCCGGGTAGATAGCGAGGCAGAACATTCTTTCCCAACCTGGCCCACCACAAAATCTTAGAAAACAGCTTGAGTGATCTGACTCTCCCCTGGATGGTGAAAACAAGTGAGGGTGAGACACATCCCAGAGGTCACACACGAAGGCACCCGCGCCTTTGCCAGTGGGCAGAGCACACCTGTCTGTGGGCACACTCAGGCCTCAGCTCTCCTTCCTTTCTGCTGCTGAAGTCCAGGCTTCCTGAGTCATCTTCTCTTCCATACTGGCTTCCTTCATCGTCTTCCTGATCTCTGGTCCTTCTTATCCCTCTTGGAGAAGATATAGGGAGGCAGGCTCCAGGCCAGGGTTACAGGTATAGAAACATGCCCATGGTCCCATTGGATTACACCCAGAAACATAATCCAATCCATCCCTGGTTGCAGCCAGATAAACTGTCTTTGCTTTGAGTCAAAACCATCCACACCGTTCACCCATTCTAGTCTTACCTCCTGCAGGCACACACAAAGTCAGGTCCCACTTTTGATTACAGCTGTCATGTCGGAGGTCACCAGCAAACAAGGACATGTTGACAACGTGGGGTGATGCTCAGAGAGGGAAAATGAATTTGGGACTAGAAGTGTAGGGAAAGGTGGTTCAGACACGGAGGGTCTGAGCAGGCAGAAGCCAAGACTTGGAGAATACGGCTTTTCTGGGAGGGAAACTGGAAGCAGGTCATGGAGTTTGGTGCCCATCCCTGGGATATGGCACTCCCCAGAGCCAAAGGGCTCATCATGGCAGAACTGTCCGCCGAGGCTACAGATGTGATCAGCGGCTTTGTGTCTAGAGGAGGCTCCTGGGACATGGGAATCTGGGAAGAGAGTGGCATCCCTAATGGGCAGGTTGGTTTGGCAGCTCAGGTCTTATGCTGGGGGACTCAAGGCTGGTTTTAAAGGAGCCTCTAAACTCTGGCTTCCTACGACATTCTTCTGAACCAAAGATGGGGAGTCTGAAACTGACAGCAGGGTCAAGTTCGCCCCACTGAGAAGCTGAAGATGTAGCGAATGAGACAGAGGTTATCCAATTGTACATTGAAGCTTTTGAAGTAGACATCCCATTTCAATGCTGTATCTTTTCTTATGCAAAAATTGCCAGTGAGACTGGCCACTTCCCGAGCTTCGTTCAGAAGTATTTACCTAGCACTGCTATTAACCAGGCACTGCATTAGGTCCTGGAGACACTCACACGTAGTCCCAGTTTTTGCCAGTGATGATTAATAGGATGTGTCACTTGATCTGATATCAAGACCCATATATTAGGTCAAACATCATTCTAGGTGTGTCTGTGAGGGTGTTTTTCAATGAGGTTAACATTTAAATTGGTAGACTGAGTAAAGCAGATTGCACACCCCAAAATGGGTGGGCCACACCCAATCAGTTGAAGGCCTGAATAGAATAAGAAGGCTGATTTTTTTAAAGTGTGACAAAATTCCTCCTGCCTGACTGCCCTCAGTCTGGGATGTTGGCTTCTTTCTGTCTTCAGACTCTAACTGAAATGCAGCTCTCCTGGGCCTGCAGCTTGCAGATGACAGGTATCGGGACTTGTTTGCCACCATAATACCATAATCATGTAAGCCAATTCCTTATAATCAATTGATCTCTCTCTCTCTCTATCTCTCTCTCTCTCCCTCATTGGTTCTCTATCCCTGGAGAACTGTGACTAATACACTTCCCTCGAGGAATTCATTGTGGAGCAGTAGGTGTCTGGTGGGAGAAGGCAGACAAGGAATACAGACAAGAACTTGCTAAAGTGAGGACATGTGAAAAGCCCTGCAGTGGAGTGGGGTCCAAATGTGGGTGGGACTCAAGCCTGAGGACCCCTAGTAAATGCTCCATGTGAAGACTCTGTGTGGTACCGCTTACAAAGTCCCCCATCGGGACCCCGTGTCTGCTCTCCAGGGATGTCCCGGCATCTGGCTCCTGCTGTCCTGCCCCTCAGTCCTCAGCAGCAACACCCCTCAGCTGAGAACCTGCACTCCAGAGCAAGATTACACCTTTGAATTACACCTTGTATATTTATTAACTGTAGGACTGAGCAAGCCACTGACCCCTCTGTCCTCACAAACCTCAGCTTTCTTGTTTGTAAGTTTGAAGCACTAATGTCTACCTCAAGGAGTTTGTGAAGATCAAAGAAAATAATATTTTAAGGCATAGAATAGCATGCCTGATGTGTGATGAACAGCGCCTGGTAGCTGGGTCCCTCATCCCATCGTCACCGTCACCAGATTCCATCATCACATTCATCACCATCATCATCACCGTCACCCTTACCATCAACATAAACTCGAAATCGCCCTCATCATCACCTCCATCATCACCGTCACCCGGTCATCACTGCCATATCCCCTTCATCGCCATCACCGCCTTTATCTTCACCTTCTTCTAATTTAGACTACCCACAATTTCTTTTTTCACTTCAGACACTGAGTGCTTCAGATGAATTTCCTTCTCAGACGGTTTGGAATAAAGTCGGAATGTACTGACCCGCGGTTCATAGTCGTCAAGCTTGATGTGAGAGTTGGTCCAACAAAGCGAGCGGTATCGTGTGGTATCCTGTGGACCTGCTTCCTCTCGGCCTCTGTGCACTGCCCTGCACAATGTCGGCCCCCGCTGACTCCATCAGACAGACTTCACAACAGCATCCCACACTATCCAGAAAGAGTTCTGAGAGATCCTGTGGGGGAGAGAGCAGGCTTCTCTTTCCCAGAATCCCCAGCAAACATCTCGCACTTGATTGGCTTTGAGTGGGTCATGTGCTCATACCTGAACCAACAACAATGATGGAAGGGCTGTGTGCAGTGATTGGTGAAGCTAATGAGAGCTCCTCCCTAAAACTGGGCTGGGGGTCTGTCATGCTGGAATAGTATGGCTGAGAATGGTGGGTGGTATTTCCCCCTCCCCCCAACAATGCTGAGTGCTATTTCCAGAGGGCAGTTGGATGGAGGGAAGAGGACAAGTGCCACAAAGGTCCAGTACACCGGCCTCAGTTATACCTTTGCAGGTGTACTTCCCTCTGCCTTGGCCAACTCTCCTACCCTCATCGCCCAGTTCAGTCTGTCAATGCCCCAGTCCATGCCCCCTGACCACTCTCTCCCTGAACTACATCAGGTGCCCCCACACTCCCCTAACTAGTGCCTGCTATTCTCCCTGCACAGATGACACCATATTTGAGCCACTTGTTTACTTGTTACCCCAACTCATTGGAATATGCACTTTGGGGAGTAGAAACACTTGGTTATTTTTACAGTATTGCCAAGATGAAACATAGAGTCAGATAGAAATAACTGCGTTTAAAAATGTTTGAAAAGTAAGTGCAAAAATAGATGAATGAGCAACAAAGCAAATGGGTGAGTAACGAAGTGAACGGCAGAAGTGACCTGGACTTTAGCCTGAACCCACTGAGAGAGATGCGTGTCCCATGTCCCACCCTCTGTGCAGGCCGGGGAGACCATGCTTGCCAGGTACCAGTCAAACTTGATCAAGGCTCCCATTTTGAAAAAAGAAATGCTGAAACCAGGAAAGAAACCTATTTAACACTGTAAGAAAGAATCAGGACCGTAAAAAATAGCAAGTAAAGGCAGTTAATTACAGTTTAAATATTGACCATAAAAGACTTTTGCAGCCTGAACTAAATAACACCATGAATTCCAAATAAAAAAAAACTCTGCATAGTCAGGCAAAAATGGACCATTGGCTGTGTTCTGTGCCAGGTGACTCAATCAAGGTGCATCTTCCTCCTCAGGAACCCCCACCCTTCCAGTGGACATTCAGAGACAGGCATGAGTCTGGGGAAACACGCAGAGGTCAAAGGTCATGTTGGCACAGGTAAACCAGAGAGGGAGCCCAGGACTATCTCTGAAAGGCATGTCCCCCAAACCACGAGGCGGATCATTCATTGCTACCGTGGGGCTATAGTGCTATTGCGAGCATCCAGGAAGTACTGAATTCACCAGAAAACTGAAATTCACCAGACCCTCAAAGTCAGGTGCGTGTCAGCATCGCCATGGATGTCGGCAGAAGCAGCCCTGGCCGCTGCCGCCAGGGAAGTGAACCAGGGTTTGGGCCTTTCTATTGCCCTTGGCATGGGACGGGTAGATGCCTTGGCTTTCTTGACGATGCTACTGTCCCCTGCTCAGCCAGCCTGGAGGAGGGCGTAGCTTCACCCAGCCTGTGGGAGGGAGAGCAGGCTCAGAACAGGAACGACGCTGGCGCAAAGCTGAGAAGAGTTGCCCACCTGACAGTCCGGGCTCAGACTGCTCCTTCTGTGCTCTTCAGTACTACCCGCTCACCCTCCTCCTGCGTCAAACATGAGCAGAATGAATGAAAAATCAACTTCTTCTAAGGAACAATTGTGTGCAGAAAGCAAGGCGTGTCGCTTCTGGCACTGCTGTGTGGATGCATGTGTGTGAGTATTTCCATGTGCATGAATATGTATACATAATATGCATTTGTATCCATGCTAAAAAAATAAAACAAACTTACAAACAAAAAAAACACCCCCTCCAAAGTCAAAAAAGAGAATGATTTTCCAGCAGGTTCCTACAGAGCCCGTCTCTTTATTCCTGAGAGGTTCAATTAACAGATGCAAGTCATAAAGCAGTGCGTTTTCTCCCTGCGATGATGCATTGTTTTTAATCTCACTGCCTTGTATTCTATCACATTCCTATAATTCTTCCGACAGGAAAAGGCTTGTTTCATAAAAATATAGTCCCCAGCATTTGAAATATAAGTTCACATGCAGGCAACATATATATCACCGAGCCAGCAAACTAAGTCACTTACTTAATCCACTAAACTTCAGGTGCTCCCTATATTATGTGAAATGGCTTGAAACAGGCAGGAGCTGCCAGGACCCATCACGGCTGCTTTGCTCAAGAGAGACAAGGAGAGGGGAGGAGGGGGTGGAAATTCCCTCGGCGGATGCCACAATAACATGTCTTTCATTATCACCCGGTGTCAGGACACCGGGTAATGTTCATTGTGCATGCACAATAAATTACTATTTACCTGGCACTGCCTTTGATAAGCCCGTCTCCTCTCCCTCCTTCTGTCCACGCAGCACGGAGCAGCAAAAGCCCTCTGCCTATATATAATTCTTATGAAGGTGATGATACCTTTTCTGAATAAGAAAGTACACACTTCCAAAGCCGGCGCTCTCTGGGGTTTTTGAGGGACATTGTTTTTATTGGTTCCCTTTTATTTCTCCCACCCCGCTGCGTTTTAATGCTATAGCGGCTTCTGTGTATACAACGCACATGGAAATGTCGGCGGCTGCAGATATATGCAATATTAAAGAGCGCTTATGAATTTTTGACATCTAATTAGTCGCTACCCAGTTAACATGTCAGGACTCAGAGGGATTAGGGAGGCAGCCCTTTCTGAATAAGTTACAGCGAGGCCCCTGTCCTTTTCATGTATTATTCTTTAATGTAGGTGGTGATTAGTTGGCTGTGATTAATTGATGAAGCTCATTGGTCTGGCAAGTGGTACCGAATCCACCGTTCCTCACTTTTATTTCTTGCCATAGGGCTCGGCCACTTAACTGGGACTTCCTGCTTTCCAGGCAATCTCACCTCTCCCTGTGGCCTTGGGGGGCAGGACTGGCCCCATGCCCTGGTCTTGACCCTGCGGAGCTCTCCAACGCAGAGGTCAGGAATGGCCTCTGCATCCTGCCTTCTTCTAGAGGAAGGCCAGCATCCTGCGGCTGGGAGCAGGCGCATCTGAAACCATCATCCCTTCGAAAAGCTTCCGGTTGCTCCCCCTTCTCCTATCCGGGTGCCTTTGACACCTGTGGCACCCCTGTGGTTCAGTTTACTCCTAGGTTCAGCTGACTGCCAAGACACCAGGTGACATGCGGGGCTCTCAGAAGCGGCTCCTGCCATAGTCTCCAGCTGTGGGGCCCCTGGAAACCGCACGTGCCTGATGCACAGGCTGATAGCACTGGCTCTGCCCCTGGGGTAAGTGACACGGCTCTAAAAGTGCCAGCAATGTAGGCGGATGTTGGGAGACAGGGTCTGCTGGGTGTCTAGAAGGGCGCCTGTCCCCTGGGGTCCAGCAGCTGCTGTCACCTGGTTCAAGGTGAGAAGTGGACTGGGAAGCAGGCACTGGTCCCCGTTCAGACGCTCTGAGCCCCCGCGCTCCTGAAGCCCCGGACCAGCTCCACAGCTCCACTCATGGGACAGGGGCCTTCCTGGTCTTCCTTGGGCTTCTGAAAGTTGAATCTGGTGGCCTTGGATTGGAAGGGGGTCACAATTTGTAATTTTTAAGATAAAGCTGCAGGGAAGTGGTTTGTAACCTACAGCTCTGTGATTATACGGGGGCTATGGAGGATTTCTTTTTTGTTTGTTTGTTTCAATTCATGACTCTCTCAACACACTCTACACAAGTACACACATATACACAGACACACACATACCCTTGCACAAACACACACGTGCACAAAGGAACACATTTCATGTACATGCGTCCTACAGACACAAGGGCACACACACCACACACAGAGAGACATGCAATGTACACACAAGCACACACATACACACAGACACATGCTTTCCAAACAAAGGCTCTGCCACCAGACTTTCCTAACCCTGGCCTCCTGGTTTTATGGGCAAATCATTACTTTTTGCAAAGCAGAATCTCCCCCACTGGAAGCCCCCACCATTGAAATCTGTAATTGGGGCAGTGACAGAGCTGCGGCCGACTCGTCTTTTTAAATGCACCGACTGTGGACAAACCACCCTAAAAATGTGTAATTATAAATAAACCTTCACCTACGTCAGCTGGCAGGGTTTTTAATTACTGCACTTGATGTCAATCAAGGCCGGCGCCGGGCACCCGGGTGAGAAGCAATTTCGGAGATGTGTCGTGGACGTAAGCTGTTGTCCTCGGTCTATTATCTATATTTAAAAGGGGGAGGGGGCGATGGGGCCCCTTGGGGAGGACAGAGGGGAAGGGAGGCTCTTGGGAAGAAGCCGGTGGGAAGGGCGTTTTACCCTAAGGCAGTGTCCTGCCTGGGGGATCTGGGACCGCCCTGCAGACAGGGGACCTGCCTTTGTCCCCAGCCCTTTCCGGAGCCGAGCGTGCTGAGAGTGGGGTGCACAGTTGCCTAGGGAGGGGGTGGAGGTGGATGGTACTCACACGGGGACAAAGTGGGGCGGGGGTGTGGAGAGCAAGAATGGGGCTTGCTAAAAGAAAAAATAATCAATTGATATATTTTCACTTTCTCCTCTGCGGTGGATTTTATCCGAAGGAACACTGAACTTTGTAGTGTTAGCAGCAGCTGAAATTTAGAATTATTGTTTCCTTCTAACAGAAGACTCATTTTCCACGGCCGCATTTGCAGCATAATAAGCTTTTTGTTATTTTTTCAATTAGAGTCAATTGACCTAACAAAATGCTTGGCAATTAAGTGATTTTTGTAATGGTCCGGGGGTAATTTAGTCGAGCTTGTCAGCTGTGTTTCATGAAGCCGAGATGTCTTTTTTTTTTTTCACTGCCTCTCTCTCCCCCTCTCTCTCTCCGCCCCCCCCCTCTCGAGCATAATGGCTCATAATTTCGAAATCTTTTCCTTCTGTTTCCCTCACAATAATTCGCAATTACAGGAAGTTGTTGGAGGTGATTTTTTTTTCTACCTTGCCTTTTGAGTCAGTAATTTTAAATAAAATGTACATACTTATAAAAAGGCAGCTATTACTGAAATTACTTTTTGTGTAAACTCAATTATTTTATGAATACTGACATCAGCTTATACTGGGCCCTGCTCCTGGAGGCTGAAGCCTTATTATCTTCAGGGTAAAAGGTTTGCAACATTCAGAACACTCTCCAAATCAAACCGGCTCTCCGTGAGGTAAACACCACTTCAGGCTAACAGGAGGCACCTGGGTTACCTGGTCTCGGAAAGCGTCCCCTCAGCCGGGACTGGACTGGTGTGCCTCTCCCTCCGCGATTTATGGGGGAATTCCTCATTTGCCTAATTGATTCATTTTCTTAAGACAACATCTGGAGTTGCATTTCCTTTTTAAAGGGCTGCAGTTAGGTCTGATGACTAGATCAGATGTTTCTACATCGCATTGCTGTCTGTTTATACCTATCCTTAAAAGATTCAGTGGTGTCTGCGTGTGTGCGTACACATGGAAATAGCCGGGGAGCCCTGTGTCCTTGTTCCTGCGGAGGACTTGGACAAAGGGAGGCCTTGCAAGTCCTCATGGGGACGGAAGTGTGCTATCAAGGTTCATCTTTAACCTTTAGGAGGCCTGTGCTGCTGCTGCACTACCGTATGTGTTTCAAGGTCGTCTCTGGTCTCCACACCTAGTTAGAACCCCCTGTTGAGTTCAGTTACCCCATTGTCCAAAACAACTTCAAAGCCACCCACCTCTCGCCTTGCCAGGAAAGTCCCCAGTAGGGGGCAGTAGAAGAGCAAGCCAGCCAACACCCATTGTGGGAAGTCCTTCAACAGGGGCCAGACCACCAGCCCTGGGAAGCCCATCCCCTCCTGCCACACATGTGGACACAGAGCCAGAAAGATCCATTAGTACAGATAACTGGTGTCGTCACGATCTCCCAGCTCTGTCTGTCTGTCTGTCTGGCTAATGTCTAAATCAGACGTCCCTCCTTCTCCTGTTAGGGTTTCCCTCTTTCCCAGGAGGGTCATGGAAAGCTCTGGCTGTTATCTGCTGGGTACTCAGAGCCCAGGGATGCTTCTCAGCCAAGGTCACTTAGGCAGCACCACTGTCGGGTCACAAAGGCTCTTGCAAGGCTTTAAGGAGTCAGAGGTCTACACCATTCAACTCCTGCTGATTGAGCTGACACATGAACTTGGGTTTCATTTATTTTCCTGGCATCACAACTTCCCCAATTCTAAATTGAGGCGGTGGAACTAGACACAGTCTGCAAACCACTCACGCATTCATTCACTAAACGTAGCTTTACAGGCAGAAGACATTCTGTTCACAGGGCCATCATATTCTTGGATTTAATTAGATCATGTTTAAAAATAGAGGACCTTAGTTTCAATTCATGTGCTTTTCTTTACATCATTATTGTTATTATTAGGTTGCACAATTTGTCCTCGATCAAGGTATAAAGGGATTTTGGAGACTTAAGCTGATATATTCCTTTTTAACAAAGTATATGCTTCTTATGGTGACATGGTACTTGCATTTCGAGAGATTTGGGAATTTCTCCCCATTTCCCCAGTGGCTATGGTTCACTGTGGGGTCCAAGCCCCTGTGATCTGACCTGGTCTGAGGCTGGGCCAGCGCCTTGAGGCTTTAATAAATCCACAACGCCTCTCATTTTTCCGACTATAAAAGCAGAAGCAAGACGCCAGAGCAGAAAGTACTAAACTTTCATCCAGCACCAGAGGAGAGATGTAGTTATTAAATTTCAGCTGCTTATCAAACTGATATGAAAGTCATTTTGCATGATTGCTTCACATCCTCGAATCTTCTGCTTTTATTTGCCATGAATCTCTGTGCTTTCTTATTAGAAAAATACTCAGAGGATGAAAAAGCTGATAATATTATTCAGTTTTGACAATTAGGTAGGAAAAAAACATTCAAAGAAGTGCCTTTTTATTGCAGCTGGTAATAATGTTGGGGGTCCTCTTGATAACGGTCTGCACTGGTGCTGCCCAAGTTGACACTGGTTTGTCTCAATTGCCGAGTACTGGTTGTGCTGGGTCGGGGAGGGGGGCTGTTTCCAGTCTCCTCACTGGTGCCTGTGACTCTGGTTTATGTGACCTGTACAAAGGTGCCAGTCCTCCTGCATTCGCTCACTCTTGTCTCGATGGCACATCCACTCTGCCCTTGGGCCCCAGGAAGGGACCCCATTCAGAGGCCTCTGTCGAACGATGGCTATGCACTGGCATTGTGGTAAGGCCTGGGCATGGGGCTCCAGGCGGCCGTCCACCCGCAGTTAATTCCTTGTCTTCTCCATTAAATCATCACCATCATTCTCTTTCAAATGGATACATATGCAAAATTATAGATTATGTATATATTTACACACCTGTAGGTATATGATTTATTTTTATCACTTCTCTGTCTTCTCATGGTCCATAGAAATACCCAAATGACTTTTTGTATGTGCTAGCCTGTTTTACATACCTTATTTTATTCCAGGCCTCTTGAGAGCTTTATGAGACAGACTCAGTTCCCCACTGACAGCGCAGGGAACAGACGCTCAGAGAGGTGAAGTGACCTGCTCAAGGTCCCACAACTGGTACATGACTAGGTCTACATGACCCTAAAGAGGGTGCTGCTCTGGCCTTGGCCTACTGCTAGAGGCCCCTTCATGGTCACTGTCCCCAGAGTCTCCATCACCCTTCATTTCCAAGGGTCTAGAGGCTTCAGCACAGCTAGTATTGCCTGGTAATGGAGGCAAGCCTCAGGCCCCCAGGAGCAGAGATGGAGAAGTAGGCACCCTACTTGCCAAGGTCACTGAAGCCCACCGTCTTGTGGATCCTCTGGGCTGCCCCTGTTGCTCTTATGTAGGAAAAAGGCGTGTTGTTACCCTATCTATGGGACTCACAGTGACAAAAGGCAGGTACAACTACTAAAAGGCAATCCTGGGGAGTTAAAGAACCTGCAGCGGAAGAGAGGAGTGATGGCCACGTGTGCCGGAAATAGCTCTTACTGAAAGCCGAGAGGGATTGTAATTAATTCAACAAGATTCAGTGAGCACCCACTACAAGCCAATCATGGTTCTTGGTGCTTGGAACAATGAAGCAAAGCCAAGCAGGCAACGCTGCTTGCTACGGTGGGACCGATATTCCAGCTGGGAGCTGGACTTCCGGACAGAAACAGGACAGCGTGCTAGAAGGCAGTGAGTGCTGGGGACACGGAGTGAGCAGAGGAAAGGGGCCGGGGGCGGGGTGGGGGTGGTTTCCTATGAGACAGGCTGCTCCGAGACGTGGGAGCCAGCCTCAGATGGGTCTCGGGAAAGTCTTCTCCCTCTGGGTCTCAGATGTCACGACTGTAAAAGAGAAAATGGAACTAAATCAAAGGTTTCTGAACTTGACCAAGGAGGTTCATTTTGTTTTGTTTTCTTTCTTTATGTATAGAGTCTCTGGTTCACCTATAGACTCAAGCTATCAGACTCTTAGAGACCCAGGGCCTAGGAATCTTAATTGTAAAAAAAAAAAAAAAAAAAAAAAACGTCCAGGTGTGCAACTGAGTTTAAGAAGTTCTGGACTCAGGTTCATGTACACTAAGAGCCTGGGGGATCGTCTTTCCTTAGAATCTCTATGACCTTGGAATTGTTCCTGGACCTCAGGGAGTTCCTCACTCCCAGGCAGTTAATGAAGGTTGTCCAATCCAGCAGCCGATAACGTCCCAGGCCCCAGTCTTGAGACATCACAGGAGCCCAATATTACCTTGCTATGCCTTACAGTTCCAACAGCAGATTATACTTCTCTGGAATAATTACACAAAACAAAGTTGCTTGAAGAGGCGCCGTTAGATCTGTAGGAGCTGAGGAAAGAGGAGAAGAGAGAACGTGTGAAGCGCTGACCCTGTTGTGATTCCAGCCACGCCAGTTTTATCCACAGGGTTAGCGAGCCCCTGCAGTGAGCCGGGAGGGAGGGGAAAGGGCGGGCTTCAGCCTTTCCACAGCAAGCGCACCCTGTGCTGGAAGGGATCCGATTTCCTCCCATCGGGATGACGGAGGAGGACCCCCCTGTGTCCAGCGGGCAGTCTCCTCCTGTCATCAAATTGTACACCAAGCAGACACCTTTGCTCTACTTATCGCCTCCGCTCTTAGAAAACTGACATTGTATTTAAAGAAATAAAAATGAAGCCGAGAGAGAAGTGGCAGAGATCAGACCGCACGTGAATAGTTGTCCACAAAGGAGTGGAATTATCCCTCCCACCCCAATCTCCCAAGGGCTCCTGCCCTCCTGCCACCATCACTGTTCAGTCTCTTGCCCTGTTCTGTGCTGGCAGAGGACTTGTTCCCACCTGAGTTAGCATCCACGTCATTGCTGGTTTCCTCCGCCCACTGTCTCCTCTCTCCCACCAGAATGAACTCTCATGGGAGCCAGGACTTTGAGTTGCACCCATCGCTTCATGTCCTGGCCTGCCACATAGCAGGTGCTCAATAAATTTATCTTTGGAATAAATGGATTTCAACTCACTCCTGGTATCCTACTGGTTGAACATTCTCAATCACTCTTTGGTTTTCTCTCCCTTGAATTCCCCCAGCCCACAAAGCTGCAGTCATTTTGCTAGACTTAGCTGGTAGAAAATGGTCATTCATAAAAGGTAGAAAAACAAGTAAAAGGCGAAAGAGGAAACTAGTAGAAAATTGAGCATAGAATTGTTCAGTTTAGCATTATGCTTTTCATACATTATAGTTGACGCCTATACTTGCCATAGGTCTTAGAGCTTGATTTTTAATTTGAGGCACACTTTTATGGAATCCATCATGTTCAGGGAGGAACAGGATTTTAAGGACGGAAGACAATTGGCAGATTAGTTTGCAAAATTGCCAATTTCTAATACATTACAGGGAAACACACAAGGCTGAAATATATTTGTAATGAGTCAAATATAAATTGTATTTTTAAAAACATCCTTTGATTACTTTTAGGTACCTAATTATCCCCTCAGTTTAAGAACTATTTCTGTTGAAAGACAGCATTTTAAACATTTGACTTTAATAAACCTCCCCTGAAAACTTAGTATGCTATTAATTTGATAATTTTTTAATGGAATGCTTATTTCGTAAAGAAAACCTCATGCATGTCTAAAAAATTCCATTGCTTTCAAGAGTGAGGTCTGCAGTACTATTTTACTATTTCCCTTTCCCCCAAAATGCTGAACCATCCATTCTCTCTCTGTTTTGATGGCCTTGAATGATGTCTTTCTGAGGCTGGGAACTGGACGACCACCCCAGGCCAGAGCCCAGAGTCCCCAAGTTCGTGTGGATGCCAGCTATGGAAGTGACCCTCACTGCAGTTCAATCTCTCAGGGCAAAGGCAACTAGAGAAACTCAGAACTCTATCATTGCGCACATGTCTTTGACAACGATGGGAACGATGTTTGCAATAGGCAGATACGCGTTCCTTTCATTGCAGAATCGTCCACTCATCACCTGCAGCAGCAGAAGATAAAGGAGAAGAGATGGCTGTGGACACGTGGATTTCTCCGTTCCTGAGGAGCAGTGATGGGACGTGGGCCTGGAAGTCGAAGGTCTGGATTCTGAGCTTCATCTGTGGATGGCTCTTCTGCTCAAGCCCTCCCCACTGCAGCTATACACTGGGAACTGGGGACTGGCATTAATATCCCACCAGTTTACAAATGTGAGAGCATGGCTGTGGACCATCTTTTAGACTTGTTGGAAATCCAAGCTGGAAGCATTTATCTAACAATGTTCTGTGCCAGACCAGCATGACAGTCCTTCTGGGGAGTGGAATAAAAATACATAGATGCATGTGTGCACATGCCTGTACTCACACCCACACACACTAGTGACTACCCACAGGGGGATTACAGGCTTTGGGACACTTGCGAAAGGAGACATACAATTATAGAGAAGAAACACATATATTCAGATCTCTGTACTGAGATCTCAACTCTTTCGTGTCTCCACGCTTGTGGGCGACTGGCTTGATTCTTGACCACAGTGTCCTCATCTTAGAGTGACCACGCAGGTATAGGCACCCTGGGGTCATTACACAGATGAACACAATCTATTTAATTGACCACCAAACAGGTCCAGGCACATAGTAGGTGCTTGGCAATGGGAGGCTGCGATGACAGTGATGGCAACGGTGACGGTGAGAAGAGAAGGTGCCTGTGGCGGCACTCTATAAATAAGCCTCACAGGACAATAGGAAATTTCAGCTCACAAGCTGTAAGTCAGGGACCCGAGGCTATGAGTCACCACTTCGCTTCGTGCCTGTCAGCTCATTTTTGAGAATCCACAGAAATAGACGTGTTCTATCGGACCAACTTGGATTGCCATCTGGCCCACACGTTTTCCTGGCACGGCCCGAAGGCCAGCACTGCTATTCTCCCCTCCAAGCAAAACCCTGAGTTTAGCAGAACAAAATCTGGTGCTGAAATGCTTCAAGCTCGGTGTCAGTTCATTACCACGATTAGCAATTTCAGCAGTAGTTATAAGACAATTAATATGAATAATAATTGAATCTGGGTTTTAGTAGTTAGCACAACTACTTGTGATAGTAATATAAAGTGCTAGCATACCATGCAATTAAACAGCTACAATAGTAGGGAGTTTGCATGCTTTTTATAATAAGTGGTTCTCACATTCATGGGCTCATTTTATCTGCTGTTGGGTTTATTATTAGGCTTACTTTCTCTTTGGGGAAACTGAGGTTTAGAACAACTGAGTCTTTCTCCAGGTAATGAACTGATATGCAGAAAATCTGAAATCAGAAACTGTCTTCTGACTCCCTGTGTAGCAAGCCTTGGAGGTTGAGGAGAGAGAAATTCGCCAAATCAAGCCTCGGTTGGCTCAACCGCTGAGGATCCCAGAGTGAAAATAAGGAAACCGAGGCCCAGGGACGTAAAGGGTTTACCTCTGGCAAGCAGAGCTTGGATGAAGATGCCAAGTGCGTTTCCATTTCAGTTATTTTATGTGGTCCTATTCTTGAACCCCGAAAGTGAGCATTTCAAAATTTTCTGTGAGCTGAAAACCAAATAATCAGGTCTGTTAAAGGTGCATATTAACTTACCAGTTTAGCTCTTAGAGCGTGGTCTACTGGGGCACGTCCCCTAATGTGGCCCATTTAACTCTAACCGGGTAGCACAGTATTAGTTCTTACGGAAAAACAGGATTCCTTTGTCAATTACATTGGAAATATTCTGGGTTAAAACATGAGTTAAACAGATTTTTCTTTTTCTTTTTATTTATTTATTTATTTATTTTTTATTTTAATGATTGTTTAAGTACATTTTTCTCCCCTTTACTCCCAATCAAGCCCACCCACCCCCTCCCATCTTCCCTCCCATTACCACCCTCCCCCTAGTTTTATCCATGTGTCTTTTAACTTTGTTCCTGCAAACCCTTCCCCTTTTCCCCTGAAATTCCCTCTTCTCTCTCCTCTGGCCACTTCCTGCCTGT
>PVIA01009336.1:0-62075 GCA_004024845.1 Tonatia bakeri
GAATCCATCTGGCCAGGAAAGGGGCTGACGGAGTCCCGTCTGTTGGCCCCTGAGACATGAAGCCCCAGGAAACCATGCTCTGAACTATGTTGTCATGCATGGTTCCAAAATCAGGATTATGTAGGAGCATTCCACCTGCAAGGGGTGTGCTCACCCAGTGGCCCTGGGGCTGCAGCTATGGGCCCGTGGAAAGGATGAAACATGTGGCTTGTCTCAGCCCGCCTTACCCGTCCGAGACTGGGGAGGGCACTGAGTCAGCAGCAGGGATGGGAGAGTAGGACTGTCTTTCACACTCTGGCTCTGTCCCTGGTGGGTCAGGCCCTGTCACCAGCAGACAGACTCAGCTTTTCTTGCTTCCCCAAAGTGGCACTGGCTAGCCACAAGCCCTCTCTGTCTCCCGCATGCCCCCAGGGCTTTCTGTCCAAGTCTGCAAAATTAACTCCTTCAAATGACTCAAGGAGACAAGTTTGGCCACTGGCAATCAAAGGCAACTGAGATCAGATTTATCTTTTGAGGCAGGAAAGTGAATATTTTCTGGGCTCTCTTAGAGCATTCCCAGTAATGAGATTTTCCTGGAAATCCACAAGAAGTGCTATGCTCTGTTCTAGAAAGCAATGAAATGTGTCCTTACTGGGTTGACTTCACGGAAGTCAGTGCCGCCATCGGCTAGGAAAACCTACTCCCCATGCATTTGCTGGAGAAGACCACACTCGCGTCAAATTACTTTGTATGAGTTTGATTTTCCCTGTGGTCATGATGAGCGAGTTGACCAGCAAGTAACAATCAGCAAACAAGGAAGACTTTCCCAGAAGCCATGAACCAAAGCAGAACATGAGGCCTTGAGCCTCTTACAGACGGACTGGTACATCGCCCAAGGTCTGAGCTCCAGAGCAAAGCTCCCCACACACAGAGACTGGCCCTTGAACACACCAGGACTTGCCATTTTCTCAGAGCGCCTCTTTTTTGCCCCTGAAAAAGGCCCGACTGTCCTTCAAGAGACCTCTAATGTGTGTGTCCTCCAGGATGTCTTCCCTGACAAATCCCACCCAGTCCCTGCTCTGGTTTTGCTTCTCGGGTGTGCGCTCCGTTTCCGAAGGTGAGCACCCTGAATCGGGAGCAAACCATTTCTCACCTCTCCTCCTGGGAACTAGGGAGGAAGCCTTTTATCGATGGTAAGGATGGGGTCCCAGGCCCATGACCACACGTGTCCCATTGCCCACGTGGTGGGTGGTCAGACCCCAAGTCCAGCCCCCATCTTCCTCCTTTGTGCAGGACTGCTGTCAGAAGTATGCAGTTTCCCCCCACCTTTTCCAGGAGACACCTTGCCCTCAGGTTCTTGTGTCTGGTACAACCAACTCTGTGGACTACACCAGGTAAATGCTCAACAAGGGTGGTGCTTCCAGCCCAGCACGGCCCTCTGCAGTGCAAATGCAAACAGGCTGACTGCCGGGACCAGTAGCTGCCTGCTGATAGCTGGGGAGGAAGGACTTTCATTCGTTATTGTCGCTGAGCTGACACCGCGCCAACACCTCACATCTGGAAACAGTTATAAAGAAAGAAGAGGCATGAAAGCCCGGGCCTCACGACCCTGCAGTCTTCCTTTCTGCTGCTTTCTTTATTAATTCACTGGTTTGGGGAGATCGACTCCGGTCCCCAGAGTGAGTTACGGGAGCCAAAATTAAAGAGAGGCTGTGACTGTCACAATACTCTGTGAAAACAGGCCAAGGCCTCATTTACGGGGTCTTGGGCGAACTTTGTATCTGAACAAACATGTTTTTGAAATTGCGTGTTGGGTTGGACTTTAATCGCCAAGCCAAGCCTTTGCAAGCTCTGCCTTGGGCCTGAGCCTGGTGCCGCTCCTGCCTTGGCAGACGCCGTCTCAGGGCTCCACAGGGTTTGCACCGACTGGGTGTGGACACCCAGACACAGTCTGCTGTTCGCACATCACACACGCTCCGGTACACGTTTGTGGCTCCTCCTCCCCTCCTCCCAGCGGTAAGCGCTGAGCCAGTTCGAATGGAGCCCGTGTTGTGTGTGTGGCGCCAGAGCGGAGTGCCCCGAACTGCTGATGGAACAGAGTCCACGGGGCTGAGGGCCCACTCCAGGGCTTGTTTGGCTTTGCAGTTCGGAAAGTGCCTGCACAGAAGACTCAGGGCTACTTTTGAGGAGGGCCAGAAGTCAAGCCTTAGAATGTTTAGTAGAGTTTTATACAATGGATGGGAAGGGGTTGGTCCTAAGTACAATAATCAGAATGGCATTTTCCTTGTCCATTAACAATGGACACACGGGAGGGCAATTCTTTCAGGCTCTTGTGTCTTGGGAACTGCGAGTAGTACTAACAAGAACCAGAAACCCAGCTCAGCGGCCTGTCTCCGGTTGCTGGTTGGATGAATTGCCGTCTACCTTGCTGACTTGGCTTCCCTCTCCACCACATGATGAATCACCTCTTCTGGGAAGAACCCTGACCCCCTGCCACTCTCTCTCCCCACTTCCCCCGCCCCGCCCCTGCTGTGTGGTTGGACCCTTCCCTTTGGAGTTCCTGTCGCCCAGAGCCATGTGTTGGGCACTTATTTCATTGTATATGTGCCTGGTTTCCTCACCAGACTGTCTCAGGGCAGAGAGTGACTGACTCATCTCTGAAACCACCGCCTGCAGGCCACTGCCGGGCTCTTGGCGTGAGTTCAGTTAGTGCTTGTACAGTCGGTCCAGAACCACCTCCGGAGAAGGCTGGTTGTCCCTATGTTACCAGTTGTATTTTTTAAAATGTAGAGCAATAGGTTAATGTGAACCCCAGTTCAATTGCGACCTCACAATGCACTCACTATTAATGTAGGCAAATCTTGTCTACAGACCCTGTGGGTTGTTTCAGTTCTTTTGTTGTCCTGAGATTTTGTTGCATGAAGTGTTAACCAAGATGACCGTGCTATTAGTTTGAAGAATTCTCAGGCACAGATAATCAACATTTGATCTGTAATTAAACAGGAATACAAGTTTGTTGTTTTCAACGTGCCTTGCTGAAGCATTGTCACATGTGGGGTTGTGTCAAGCACCCCCCCAAAAAATGACCTTTCACTTCTTAGTTTCCATCGGGCAGCGCCCTCCTCATCCGCGGTGTCACTTTCCACAGCTCCGTTACTACAGCCAACTGTGGTCTACAAGCATCACGTGGAAAATCCCAGCAATAAGTCATTCTTAAGTATTAAATCCCATGCTGCTCCGACAAGCAGTGTGACGAAATGCCACGCCGTCCTGCCTAGTCCCTCCAGGTGCATGGCTGGCTCATCTGCCCGTGTCCACTGCCCGCGTCCACTGCCCACCCAGCAGTCACCTTGTAGCTGCCTTGCTTGTCAGATCGACTGTCGCTGTGTCACGGTGCTTGTGCCCAAGTCACCCCTGCGTTACTTCCTAATGTCCCCAAAGCGCGGGAGTGGTCAGGCTGGCGATCCAGATTTGCCAGAGAGAAGCCCTACAGTGAGTCCTTTAAGTGAAAAGGGGGGCATTGCCAACTTAATGAGGAATTTTATCATCTCACTTTATCATAAGAAGGGGGCGTACATGAAAATATTTTGAGAGAAAGACCACATTCACATAAATTGTTCTATTTTGTTCTTAGTTATTGTTGTTAATCTCTTACTGTGGCCAATTTGTAAGTTAAACTGTATTGTGGGTGTATATGGGGAAAACCAATATACTCAGGGTTCAGTACTATCCGTGGTTTCAGGCATCCCCTGGGGGTCTTGGAACGGATCCCCCAAGGACAGGAGGTCTACAGTACTTTTATGGTGCTGTAAGAGAAGTAATGATGGCTTAGCATATATCGGTCCATCCCCAACGTGACTTTTGTTAGGAAAGAAGATGATCCATCTTGCCAACCAAGAGCCACACAGAAATCAGGGAGAGATGCAGCTGTCTGCAACTGTATCTAGATAATTAAGATGAAAGGGGGACCTTACCATTGCCTGCCTCAGTACATTCACAAGTCTCTCGTGAGCAGAGACTATAAATTAGCCCCTTCAGCCTAGCAGCCACATAATAGTAAATTGGGGAGCAGCTGGGCAGGGGTGTTCCCTTTGGGCAGTCCTAGGCCATGGAGAGCCCCAATGTCAGTGCCGCAGTCTCCCTCAGGTGTCTATGCAGACACCGGGGGGAAAAACAGGGATGTGCTTTCCAGAAACTCAAGAACACAATTCCCCTCTTGTCCATAGTAGCTCTGTGGCATTGTTATTTGACCCAAACTCTCAAGACTTTATTAGAGGAGGGCACTGCAGTGGGATGACCTGGAAGAAGCACTAGGCTGGTAGCCCCTCCCTGCGCCTGGGAAGACTGGCTCCCTGGATTCCCCACGCAGTCCGTACAGAGCAGCACTCTTTTTGCAGGCTGGGAGTGGCCCCCAGCAAAGCTGCTGAGCATTGCCGAGTGATTCTAGCTGATCCACTCAAAGGAACACTGAGTTGATGGTCCAAGTAAATGGTGGTTCAGCAGCTCATCTCCCCTGCCTGTGTGGGGTAGGAGGGGCGTGGCCACGTGCTGGCACTTTTCTCACCAAGGCTGCCTCATTCACCAGCAGATCACTGGGGACTTGCAGGAGGTTGTTCAATGAACATCCGTGCAAGGGAGAGAAGGTTCCAGGCTCTCCAAACCTGTGCAACTAAACCACTCAGGAGAGGACCATGATGAGGTGGGATCTGCAGGGCAGGGGCTGGGAACTGGGCCACCTCTGCGGAAATGCTGACTCTTCTGTGACTGGTTCCATCACCACTCTGACAGGTTCCTTCACCTCTCTGGCGAAAAAATAACAATACCCAACCCATAGGATTATTTCAAGGATGAAATCACTTCAGGCGTGGAAAGTACTTAGGATAGTCCCAGCCGTCGTAAGCTGTAATTACTCTTTAATAGGCTGGTATTCTGTGAGTACACATGCGTGCACGTACCTGCTCTCCCCTTCGAACGGCTCTCCCTGGGCGGCTCTCCCGCTCGCAGCCTTCCCTAGACAGACAGCCGCAAGTGGGGGTACCTCAGGCAAACCCCTGCCTCTGCTGCGCTAGAAGCAGCAGTCGAGTCCCCTTTATGTGCCTCCTTTCATCACAGCATTTACCCCACGCAGGACCTGGAAAGTCAGCATGCTCCCTGGGTGGAAGATAAGCTTCAGGAAGAGAGTGCTTCCTCAGAAAGGCCGGGGAGGGGGTGTGGCAGCGAACCGATGCTGCCAGGCGGCCCTGGAAGCCTGTCCTCTGGGGTGGGCCCAGAGCCTGACTGCTGGGGGGCGGGGGCAAGGGTGTGAGGTGGGGATCCTGGAGCCCTCACACAAGGGGTCATTTTGTCCTGTTGTCCCAGGGTGAAGCCTCTCGGCTGGAGAAGGAGCACATTCCAAGTGTTAAAAGCTGCAGGCAAAATCCTGTGGCTCTTGTCTCACCAGCGTTTCAGCTGGCACAAACCGCCTCTGTACCCTGGATTCAAATGTCCAGGGTGGTCTTGGGCAGGGCAGGGTGGTGTCAGCATAATCTTAGGCGCTTTGAAGGAGGCTCTTAGCTTCGGCCTCTTGCCCCCCTCTGCTCTGCTCTCTGATGCCAGCACCGCCCTGTGACTGAGGAGGTGGGGGCTTTCTTTTCCCCTAGCATGGCCAACAGTCAGAGTCAGGATGTGATGTTAGAAGCCGGCTTCTTCCTGCTGGGACCGCGTGCCCCAGCTGGGGCAGCTGGGCAGGGAGCCAGGAGGACCAGTGTCCTTGCGGCCCTTCAGAGTCTCTGCCTGACACAACAGGCCACAGGCTAGTCCCAGGTGTGTGGCAGAGCAGCTCCCTGAAGCAGTGGCAGCCCCTGTCTACCCTGGATCTATCCACTGGAACCGTCCGTGGCTTTAGGCCAGATCTTTCCAAACACAGCCAGCCAGTCAATTAATGAACCCCTAAATGTTAACGGGGCTCCGTGCTGAGTTATCGGGGCGGGGAAGGGGGCATAAAAAGAAACAGGCTCACACTGTAATCCTAGACCCCAGGGCTAGAAGTGCTAGGCCTTGAAAAGGAGAGCCTCCCATGGAAGGCCTGGAAGGGAGACCAGCTGAAAACAAAGGAACAAAAACCAGCAGCCCAGAGGGGTTAAGGCTTTACCGGAGGACACACCCCATCTCAGGAGCAAAGCTGGTCTTGAAGGGAGAGTATTACCCATGTTAAGCAGAGACAGGGCGGAGGCAGGTGGCCCTCAGGGGGGAAGCTGGTGGGGCTGTGGGGGCCATGTGTGAGCAGGGCGAAGGTGCAGCCCTTCCCACAGCAGCCAGGCCTGACGGTGTCCCAAGAGGAGCAGTTCTGCAGGGGACTTACAGGCCAGACACAGCAGGAGGAGGGCAGTACTGGAAAGTACCTTTTGATACAGGGATTATGGATGGATCATTTTTATCCCCTTATCTAGCCTTTTCAGTATTTTCCAAGCCTTGCATGACAGGCATGTACGTATTCCCTTTTTTTAAACTAGAGGGATAAAAAGATGTTTACTAAATCCAAACAGGCAGAGCAGTCTGGATTTTCCCTGATAAACAACAGAAGCCACTGGGAACGCGCTTGGTGAGCAGCGTCCTGGCAGAAGTGGCGTTTGTGGAAGATAAGACTGGTGGCTCTGGGAAAGGTGGGAGGCTGAGGTGGGGGCAGGGGTAGGAGGCTGGGAGGCGAGGAGACTGGCTGGGGGCTGAGAGCTGAGGCGGTGGGGGTGGGGTCTGGGCACTTGAGTGGTGGCTGTGGGAGAGTCATCCAGGCGAGATGTGAGCACGGCAGGGTCTTGGTGACTGATTGCAGGGGGTGGGGCAGGAAGAGGAGACTGGGCAAAACTGGCTGCACTGGTTTCCCGCCCCTCGGTGCCAGAGATGAGTCTAACGAAGCCAAGAGCTATGCGGATGCCTGGACTTCGGAATGCGTTGCCCTTGGGGGTGGGGGCACTTCAGTTCCTCAAAGGCCTTTGCAAGAAAGCTTGAGGGAAGCAGAGAAAAGGCTCAGGCAAGCTTTGCCCCTTCAGCCAACAGTCATCTGGTAAATTCCCTACTGTGGACATCCCTCCACAGAAGTATTTGAGGTCAGGCAATCAATGCAACATCAAAAGCGCCTCTGGATTCTCCCCTTGTTAAGATAGTTTATCTCAGCCAAATCAATGGAAGCCTCCTGTGCAAAATCAGTTTCCCTGGAAAATAAAGTTGAGTTCTACCCAACAAGTAGTAGCATTTGGCAAGCTCTGAGGAGGAAAGCCAGCGTTTGGAGAAGTTCTGGGGAAAGCAAACACTGGGGACTGGATGCCAGCGCAGGGCTGTGCCAGCTGGGTCTATCTCCGTCGGCTGCGGCTCCTGACGTCGCAGGTTTGTTCTGGTTCTTGCTGCTCCAGACCTGCGGCTCAGCCAGGCCCCTGTGCAGACTCTGAAAGGGGAGAAGAACCGAAGGTGACCCAGACTGAACACAAGTTCTTTCACCCAGTCGTGGTGCGGACGACTGAATACCCAATGACGGGTGGGTGAGCAGAGGTTTCCAGTGTGGTCATTTCATTTTGGTGCACATTTTCAGGTGTGTTTCTTTTTTGGCAATGGTTATATTTCTTGAAAACCTTTTACATAAATGGAAACCTAATTCATCTGAGCTTTAACTATTTAACATACTCCCCACCCTTGGCCCAGGCCTGTGCCTTTGACCTTTGACATGCACACAAAGGACCTGGTGACCTTGTTAAAACTTAGAGTCTGATTCGGAGCAGGGGGTTGGCGGGGGGTGGGGGTGGGAGTGGGGTGCCAATGCTGCTGTTTGGCAAGTCACACAGCAAGATTATGGAAAATCCTTGGAAAACCAAATCTGAATTCCCCAAATGGCACTACAACCACCTCTTAATTTTAGTGAACATGGGTGTTTCCTGCATTTAAACAAATGCAAGATGGATGAATACCTGCTGTATACAAAGTACTATTCCAAGTGCTGTGTGTTGTGTAAAGAATGTGAATTTGCCCCAGACGTGATTCGTACCCCCTTGCAAACTGGCTACCATGCCAGAACCAGCCCTCCTTTCTCCGCAGCAAGTCTTGGGACACTGAATGGTAAGAGCTTTCTGTTTCAGACACAGTGGCAGGCTACAAAGGCAGGGTGCCCTCTGGCCATTATTTTGACCATGTCATCTTTCCAACAGATACCCAGCATCACCAAGATCCCTGGAGAGGATGACAAAAGGCAAGCATGGAGTTAGTGAGGCTGAAATCTCCAGCTTTCCCCCACAGACCCAGACTAGCTCCTTCTTTCACTTCCTTTGTAGGAAACTTACTGGAGCTACTAGCTTACCCGATGTCTAAGGCTGTGACCGAATGCAGGTCCAGCTTCCTGCCGCTGTGACAGCCAATACTTGAGAGGCCAGTGCTGATGTAAAGGGAAGTGGTTTCTTCAGGTGCTGGCACCCTGGAAGATGGGGACTCGAGTCACAGGGCCCGTCTCCCATCTCAGTGGAGGCTGAGGTTTCTGTAAGGAGGGAGAACCAAGCAACCAAGGGAGGGGCTTGCAAAGTGCTGCTCGTGCAGACGAGCAGAGTGCAGTCCGATAAGACAGTGACGGTCGGTGAGCGTCATCCCGGGTTAGTCATCCAGGCTCCAGGTCATCCTGGCCTTACATTTGGAGACCAGCAAATCTCCCAAAGCCAGGGGTGCCTGCGGGTCGGGGTCTGTATCTTTTGAAGTTAGTTCCTAGGAGTCTTGTGCAAACACGCTGTCCATCTACAAGGCATGTAGTAGTCGGAGTGAGCACTCACAGCCACGATGTCAGGAGAACGGTGGGTGGGCTGGACTTCCCCACCGTTACAATTTCCCACTTACAAGGCCTGTTGTTGAGCTCACCAGGGTTATTTTCAAAAATCAAACTGTTTTTAGTAATCGTGTATGAGCCACAGAATGTGAAAGTACTCATTTTTATAAAGTGCCAGAAAAAGTCTAGTAATTATTGTTCCAAACAAGAGTCTCTTTCTCTTCAGTTTGTCTGACATGGAAAGAAAAAGAAAATCTTCCCAAATGAAAGGTCTCGCAGTGAGCTGTGCTAAGCCTGGGTGGCTCCGGTCACGGTCACGGGCATCCTGCTCCCTCCTCCTGCCACAGCTTGTCCCCCTCCTGTCCCCCACCACAGCAGCATCTGGTGGGAGGGCCAGTTTGCAGTCACTGGGTTCTGTGTTTTATGGTTTGGGGGAGGAGGCTGTGTTAGGGCATGGAGGTGTAATTCTTTTTTTTTGCATCTAGACAGTAAATGAAGTATTACTGTAATTCCTCTTTCTGAGCTCATGGAAAAACTCAAGTCATGGAATGTTAGTCTCACAGAGGAGGAAAGTTTGACAGCGAGGTTACCTGACTTGCCCCAAAGCCTGTAAATCATGCCAGAGGAAGAGCTGGGCCAGGCAGGCCTCCCAGGCTCTTACACACAGATGGCATTTTCCTAAAGCTGGGATGCTGCCAGTGCTCCGGCCCCAGGGGACACTTCAAGCCCTCATTTGCATAGTTGTGAGCCTTCCCAATGTCCCAGTGTCCCAATGTCTCATGCCAAGTGGTCATGATGAAACAGTAATTTTTGCCTTCCATCAATTAAATGATCATTCTCAGATGCTTACTTCTATAGTTGCTAAATTACCCTATCTTGTCAGCGTCCTCTATCACGTGGAACAATTACTGGGGAGAGGCAGTCCTCTCATTAGCCGCTTTACTGGGACTATGTCTCTGAGGTAGGTTTTACTGTCTCCGGGCCTCAGCAGCAGAGTCTCAGAGGAGCGGAGCAGCTTGCTAAAGACCACACAGCTTCTAAGTAGTGGGACTGGATTCCAACCCAGCACACCCGCCTCCACAGCCTTCCCGCAGCAGCCTGTCACACCAGCGCCGCTCGGGCAAGGCTGCGTCTCTCTGAGTCCTGGCTGGGGGCTCGAGACCTTAAACCACCAAGCAAAGTTGCCAAAGGCCACTTCCTCCCCTTTCTGTGCCTTTCCTTCCCTGAAACTCCTAGTTCTTACCCTGCCCTCCTGGTCAGGACCACCCTGTTTTATAAAGGGGGTGTTTTAGAGCAGCCCGGACTCCGATGCCAACCCATGGAGGCTGCTGCATGCTCAGACCACAGCCCAGGTCGACCTGAGGTTCATCCCCATGGACCACAGAGCAGGGTCATTGCCAAAGACACCTCTCTCTGCAGGTCACTGACTGAGCAAAAGTCAGCAGGTAGGATTTGTTGATATGGAAATCATCAGAATAGGGTTTCCTATCCTGATCTCTGGATTTTCTCCCTGAGGCTCCAGGAAAAAAGAAAGAAAGAAAATGATAATAACACCACGATGAAAAAAAGAATTCTAAGACACATCGAGCTAGATCCCAGGAGGCCAGACGCAAAGCCTCCAGCAGCAGAAGAGGCATTCTCCTCTCTCAGACAGTAGTTTTCAGATAAGTCCCATAATTCCAGCCTGAGGTCCTCACCAGCCAGCAGAATGAGCCCCACCCGGACAGGCAGACAGGCAAAGGGAACACTTCACCTAGTGTGGCAGGGGTCCCCAGCGCTGGGACTGGCTCCCACAAGAAGCCAGAACAGTGAAAGTCCCACCTCTCCTTTCTGGGGAGATGGGAGAAGGGGAAGACATCAGGGAAAGACCTGACTCTCTAAGGTCAAAGCCACCCAGAACACCTCCTAGTCGGCTATGCAGACAATACAACCTGGGGTCAGAGTGTTCCAGAAAACTCTGGAGCCTTGTGGTCGTTGGATCCCTGAGTGTCGATCATAGCCAGGAACCACTCAGAGATAGGGTCCAGCTTGGATTCTCCTCTCCTGTGGCCACTCTGGACCTCTGCCCCTTCAGGGTTCCTTCTCTGCCTTCCCCTCAACCTCTCCAGATGGGGACTGCCCAGCGCTCTGGCCTGCCCCCTCCTCCTCTTGCCCTTTCTCCTCATTTCCAACACATGCTCCAAGGGGCTGTGTCCAGTCCATGGCTTTAGCCACCACCTGCTAGTGTGGTGACTCCGGCCTGCATCTCCAGTCCTTGTACCTCCCCTGACCTCCAGGCCTTTGGAGGTAGCCGCCTCTTGGACATGTCCTGCCAGAAATGTAGGGGGCCATCAGGCATGATGGGGACACCTGGAGTCGCGCCCCCTCTGCGGAGGTAGCCCAGTGTGGACCTTCACCAGGGCCCAGCACACACCAGGCAGCGTGGCTGTCTCCCACTTGCCCCTCCCTTACCCTTCCTGCCCACAGTGTCTCTAAGTCAGGTCCGTGCTGCCACTGAACTCTCCCTGGAACCTGTCCCCTCTCTTCCATTCCTTCTACCCGCCCCCACCCCCCCTCTCCCTGTCAGGCCCTCAGTGGCTTTTACTCCCTCAGGACCCTGTCCCTCCTCTGGGCCCCACACTGCCACACACCCCACTCCTCTCCTGCTTCCCCTCCCCCCCACGTGAGCCCTGTCCCCCATGTTCTTGACCAACTCCTCTCCCTCAGCACCCCAACATGGCCAGGCCTCTGTGACTTTGCCTTCCCCTAGCTTCCACCCTGACTCTCCCCTTCCCGTCTCAGACAGGCTTCTTGAAGGACTCATCTGCTCGCTACACTTGCTGTTTTTCCATCAGCCCACCTCCTCTGGCTTCAGCCCGCCTGCTCGCCACTGCCAAGTCCCCTGCCAGGCGCCTCTCCCCTCTTGTGTGAGACAGGGGGGACGCTGGCTCTTTGGATGCATCTTGGGGGCGGCATTGCTGCTACCAGCTCCCTCCCTCGGGGTCATGCGGCCCATTTCCTCCTGCATTCCTGTCCGCACCCCTTCCCCTCCTGGTGGCTGCTCTGTGCCACACCTCCGCTCCATCACCTGTCATCACTCACTTCTTGCTCCACACTCGCGTGCCCTGAAGAATTCTCTCACTCCCACGGCGGCGGCTTCTTACAGGCCAAGGATGACTCTACATCTGATTCCTCACCCCAGCTCTCCGGCCTGCGCTCCAGATCCTTATATCCAGCTGCCCACAGCACACTCCCTCTGGGTGAATCACAAGCACCTCAAACTCAGCACATCTGATACCATTCACCTGGCAAACTGACAGCCCTCCCATGCCCCTTGTTGTGAAACTGGTGTCACCATCTACCAGGATGCCTGTGCTAATAGCACCTTAGTCACCCCGACCCCTCTTCCTTCTCCTCCACACCCTGTGTGCAGCCTCCAAGTTCTGCTGGGTCCGTTACTCTAGACACCGCCCAGGTTTGTGGACTCTCCTCACGCCCACTTCCACTGCCACAGTCAAGCTTCCACACGGTCCCCTTCCACACTACCCCTCGAGGGCAGTTACCTGGCCCTCTTGCCTCCAGTCTTGCCTTGGTTTGTTTCAGCGGCTCCTCTCAGAGCCTGCCCCTGACGGAGATGGACTCATTCACTGCTTCTCCATCCCCTTCAGGACTCCGGGCTGGGCTCTGGGCCCCGCCACAGGGTCTCCCTCTTCCTCTACCCTCAATGCCACCACCCCCTGCTTCGGCCAACACCACCGCCTGAGTTCCCTGAATGCACACCTTGTTTTGCTTGCAAACGCCTTCTCACCCTTCAGGCCAAAGAGCAGGTGTGTCTCCTGTCAGGCCTGGTGCCCCCTCCAGGCCCCCATGGCCCCAGCTGCCCCGCTGCTCTGTGCCACCTGGACGGATGGCCCACAGATCTGCGGGCTGTGGGCTCTTTCAAAAAGAGCCTGGATCCTATCCACTCATCCACTCTGTCTCTCCCAGGCTAGCAGAGCCAGGTAGCTAAGTGGTGGGTGATTGATAGGTGCTTGGATGAACTCTCCCTCCGTGTGACTTTGTTTACAGTTCTGAGCTCCTCCAGGGCAGAAATCTTTGCAGCATCCACCTGGCCGCAGTGCCAGACATATTTATTGCAGGAGAGAATGAGGTTCCAAGGTGGCAGGCCCCACCCTTCTCCAGGGTTTGCAAAAGGAGCTTACATTCTTTGGGCTTCTGTCAATCACAAGATTTAGTCCTTATCTATCTTTTAGCGAGCAAGCCTGGGGAACAGAGGGGCGCTCCTGGAATGCAGAGGCAAGTCTGCCAGGGTGAGTGTTGGGGGGCTCAGCGTTGCCTTTCCCCACTTCGGGCAGGGGTTTGTAGCCTCATGACCAGTGGAGGATCTTTGGGTTCAGGGACCGGCAGGCTCCAGGAAGGGAGTGCGGTGTGCGGAGAGCCTCTCCAGTCCCGGGACCTGTAGCTTTGGTGCCAGGAAGCAGTTTGGGGAGGGTAGGGGAGGGAGGACTGGGCGGCCAGTGGGGGGGGCGGGGAGGCACCGGGGCTCCCGCCCTCCGCCAGCCCGGCCGGCCTCCCCGCCCCTCCTGGCCGCTTATTAGCCCGGCCGCGGTGGAGGCGCCCTCACTGCCCGCCATCTGCTCACCGTCGCTCCGTGCGTCCTCGCTCCATGGCGCTCCTCCTGCGGCTGCTGCCCCTCGCCTTGGCGCTGGCCCTGGACCCCGCCATCACCCTGGCAGGCCCCGCCAAGTCGCCCTACCAGCTGGTGCTGCAACACAGCCGGCTCCGGGGCCGACAACACGGGTAAGTCGGCTGGTCGGCTGGCCGCCTGCCGGAGTGGCTTTGAGACGCGCTGGGGGCACCGGGACAAAGCCAGCAGAGTGGGGCGCTCCCTCCACGGGACCAGCCTGCATGAAGTGGAGAGAGGAGGGGACGGTGGAGGGAAACTCAGCAGAGGAAGCTTTGTAGAGGAAGGGGGTGGGAGAGTAGACCAGCGACCCCAGACTCAGGCCAAAAACATGAGACCACCCAACCCCGGCTTGCCACTTCTCCAGCCGGCAAACAGGAGAAAAGGGGAGTCCGCAGCTCTGCCCAGAATCACCATGGGAAGTTGGCCGGGCAGAGAGGAAGCCCACCCAACAGCACACGTGTTCCAGTCCAGCCAGGTCCTTGTCCAGCACCTCCAGGCGTGACACTGGGGCCACACAAGTTGGTAGCATCCAAGGCCGCAGGTTCCTGTTCACCTGGCCTGGCTCGGTGCCCACCACCTGGCACTAGACAGAGCTCTCTGCGCACGGCCGGGATAGTGAAGGCAGTATTTCCCCTGCCGGATGAAGAGTGGGGGAATTCCATGGCCTCCCACCCATTGCACAGACAGGGAAACTGAGGCCGGAGGGAACACAGCACTTCCCCAGTACTGGGATCTCTCTTAAAACAATAGCTACATTTGTAAATTTGGGACGTTTTCATCACAGACATTCCTTAGGGGTAGATCTGCATAAGATGTGTTGGCTTTAGAAGGCAAACACAGGCAGAGTGTGTGACCTGGTAAGGACCCTGCAGACCCAGGCAGAGGCGGGCAGTATTTCTGCATCTCGCACTGGGCCATCCTGCTCACACAGAGCTGGGCTGTGTGCAGCTTCCAGCCTGCCCGGGTGCCCCAGCTCCTTTCCCACCACCAGGTACAACCGCATGTGGGTGGAGTCGTGTACCTGCCCAAACGCCCCTGGGTGCAGGCGTTCTGGCCCAGGGAGGTCCAGACCACCTCGTGACTAGGGACATCTGTACTCAGATCAAAACTCACTGTTAGGGGTGATTAGAGGTGACTTCATAGGACTTTACAAAGCCTTAGCTCCCACCCCAGGACTGCTGCAGGGGTTGGGGTCATTCCCTTATTATCTCTGCCTGTGTCCCTATGCCCTCACCTGGCCTCTCAGGTGCCCAGGCCTGCAGGGAGGGAGACCGCTGGGAGTGAGTCTGACTACTCTGCAGAGTGGAGTGAAGCCCGGCTGTGCCACAGACCCAGTGCCCTCCTAGGAGGAGGAGAGTACCTGGGAGGGATGTCCTGGGGTCTTCAGGGAAGGGGGAGTGTCACCTTGGACTCAGGCTGGTACTGAAGGGTGAGGGCACGGGTCAGAAAGATGCGGGGTTCACATGGCATGACAGCCAAATGGGAGCAACTGGCATTTTCACTGTCTCTGCCTGGTTCACCTTTGTCCCTCTGCCTTTCTTGCAAATGACACTATATAGTTTTTGTTATAGTTTTATGTCATAGTTTCTGCCTGGAGGTTTGTGTTCCTTTGTGTCTTCACTGCAAAGTAAGGAGAAGCCCCCCCCCCCAGAGTCCCCTGTAGCCCCATCACCTAGAATGGTGTCCGTACACCACAGTGAAACTTCCCCACAGGTGTCAGTCTCTATAGCAAACCTCTGTCCCGCCAGAGCACAGAAGACACTAACCAGCCTGAAAACAGGTTCGTTGTTTTAATGCAAATGCTCTTTGTTATGAATTGCAGGTATTAGATCAACTTTCCACCTCTAATACCCCTGCAGGCTAGCCCTCCTGATTAGCTTCTGTGTGCAGTTGGCACGCAGTAGGAGAGGCCTGCGTGGGGTGATCTGTGATGGGCAGAACGGTCTAAGAAGGCACATGTGCACCCCTCCCCCAGGGAAGTCTAGATGCTCAGGCAGACGAACTGTGACAAAACGGTTGCAGGCACCATTGTGTTCCCTCTGATCAAACTGTCCCTGAGAATGCCCCAGGACTGCCTGCCTGACACAGAGGTGTGGTGTCCTGTACAGAACAGATAACCTTGTTCAGGCTGCAGCCCTCCCTTCAAAGTGGAAACCAGTGAAGAGGGAAGAGAAAGCTCTCTGCTGTCTGAAGGAAGGACAGAGTGCTCCGAGACGGGCCGCTGGTGTGCAGCCCGGCATCACCCAGCGCCGCTGTTGCAGCCACCGCTCATGGCCCCATCGCGCTTGTGGGGAAAGTGCGGCTCAGTGAGATGGCCTGGTGCGGGCCAAGACAGACAGCTGTTGGGAGAGCAGTGACGGCGACGTGGTCACTACACTCCCACTGTATCTGTGTTGCCATAGGGAAGGCAAAAATAATACTGAAAGAGAAGTGAAAATGCAGTCGCACTTCCGAATAACATCGACCAAAACTGGACTGAATTTCCTGAAGCACTTGCTTTTCAAATCCAAGTCGTACAGCAGAGCTGCTATGCTTGAGGCAGAAGGCCCAGACATGGCTTGCTCGCTTCACCAATTGCTGTGTACATGGCCCGACCCTGTCACCCTGATGTGAGGGGGAACGGGTCACAGTGCCCCCCAGCCCTGCTCCTGTCTCAAAAGGCAGCAGCAGAGGAAACACTCCAGCGAGGAATGTTGGAGCCCCATTCAGAAGAGACCCGCTGAAGGTTTGCCAAACGCCCACGGGAGCCACGGGGAGTTCGGCAGTAATTGTTTCCTGCTTGGTCAGATGGAAGAGCTTTGGAGACTGTGCACCTAGGGCTGGAGCGCGGCCAGCAGGAACTCTCCAGGGCTTGGCTGGGGACTGCTGTGGCCTGCGAGTCGCAGACAGCAAACAGAAGCAAGGTGGCTTCTTGTTACAATCCTCTGGGAGCTTCAGGCATTGGGCCAAACCGAGTCACCACTAAGGAGACCTGGGCTCTTCTCCCGGCCCGCCTGGGCTTCCCTCTCCAGCCCTAGCCACTCTGGCCCTCGGGTTTTTACTCCAACTCCGCTATTGCCTCTATGTCTCACTCACCTTTGCCTGAACCATTGGACAAGAAGTGACATCCATGTGGGCAGAGAAATAAAGGGTCAGCATGCTCTGTCACCTGATAACCTGGGGATGGCAGGTATAGGCGTCCTGCATTGTCAGTGTCTTCCTGAAAAATGCACACATATCAAGTGATGCCCGTTGGTTGCATTTTACAGCAACAGAGGAGTCAGTGTGGAAAAACGACACCTGAACTTCCCTGGCCCAGGGCTTGTGTGAAAGCTCTTGGCCTCTTTGCTTTGCTTCCTCTGACTCGGGGTTCAGCCGCACAGACTGCCTGCCCCCAGCTCAGGACGAGCCCCTCCCAGGGGCTGCCACGTGGCCCGGGCACTGTGTGGGGCGGGACTCAGTGCACTGGGCTGGAACACTCGGAAGCAGAGCCCCACGGCTCTGGGAGACGAGGCTTCTCACCCCAACCCCGCGGTGTTTGCCCTCGGCTCTTCCACAGAGTTCCTGAGGATCCTTCTGGACTGGGTGGTCCTGGGAGCGGTATTTTCATTCTGTTCATTCAAGTTCTTTCCAAGATGCTCCTTCCCTCCAGCCCAGTGCTAGGCCGCGTCTAGAATAGACAAAAACAAAGCAGAGCTCCTGCCTGAAGATTCTTTGGGAGGTAGGGGACGGAGGAGACAGGCACAGTCCAGTCAGTTCTAGGCTTCTGTTTAGTGCCCAGGGTCAAACGAGGGCTGTCTCCCAGGTCTGAGGTAGACAGAAGAGTGTCGCCTGGGGCACCAGAAGGCTTTCTGGGGGAGGTGGGACACGAGCTGGGGCCTAAGTATGAATGACTGAGCCCAGTGGAAGAGCATCTCGCCCGAAGGTCCAGCCAGCAGCCGGCCGTGCCCTCTTGTCTCCAGGGTGGCACTGGGGCAGCTGAGTACAGGAACCAGGCAGCTGGTCTAGGGACGCAGAGTATGCCTGAGTGTGGAGCTGCCTGGGGGTGCGGGGCCCAGGCCTCGCCGCCCTCCCTGCAGTGTGCACTGGATGCCCGCTTGGAGCCTGTGGGCGTGCGGCTCGATGTGGGGAGGAAAAGCAGAGGAAGGCTGGGGGCTTCTCAGAAAGTTGCTTCATTTACTTAGCAAACGCACAGCTTTTGCTTAGCTAGTTATCTCACTTAGTGACATGCAAGCTGAAACTTTTAAGATGCTTTTACTTCCACTTGCCAAATGCCCATGTCAGAGAAGGACACTCATATGAAGAAATTATGTCCCTCCCTGTGTGAGGTACTTCGGCAGTCTTTAGTGTGGAGGGAAACTTCCGGGAGGGTGATGGGAATCCAGGTCAGGAGGATGGACGTCTGCACTAAGCCACCCTGTGGCACCAAGACTGAAAAGACTGTATCTTCTACATATCTAGAATGTTCTAGCGTGCCAGGAGGGCCCCCTGGAGGGAGGGACATGGAGGTGGGTGGGCGTGCGACCATCTTGCCGACACCGCTGTGTTGTTTGCAGCCCCAACGTGTGTGCGGTGCAGAAGCTCATCGGCACCAACAAGAAGTACTTCACCAACTGCAAGCAGTGGTACCAGAGAAAGATCTGTGGCAAATCGACGTGAGTATGCATGACCACCAAGACCGCCAGGCGCCCAGGAGGCTAGGTTCCGCGTCCGCCCACTGCAGGGACCCTCGGGCCTGGGCCAGCTTCTGGAGGGCTGGGCTGCCTCCGGAGCTGTGTGGGTGCCTGTGCAGACTCGCCGGGGAGCTGCGTGCCTGGGAGTGGCCGTGTTAGTAAGCTGGCCAGTTTTGTTTTGCATTTTTAAGGCTCCTGACAAGACTTGGCTGCATTTTTCAGGGCCGATTTGAGATTACAAGAAGCATGAAATGTGGTGTGCGCCTATGTATGTGAATTTTTTAAATGTTATTTTAAAATTTTTATTTCTTAAGTATATTGTATTGATTATGCTATTACAGTTTTCCCAATTTTCCCCCCACCTCCCTTACCCCCTGCATTCCCCAATTCTCCAGCATTCCCCCCCACACTTAGTTCATGTCCATGGGTCGAACATATAAGTTCTTTGACTTTTTTATTTCCTATACTATTCTTAACCTCTCCCCATCTATTTTATGCCTACCAATTATGCCTCTTATTCCCTGTACCTTTCCCCGCTATTCCTCCCCTCTCCCTCCCCACTGAAAACCCTTCACGTGGTGTCCATTTCTCTGATTCTGTTTCTGTTCTAGTTGTTTGCTTAGTTTCTGTTTTCATTGGGTTGTTTTTTTAGGTTCAGTTGTTGATAGTTGTGAGTTTGTTGTCATTCTACTGTTCATAGTTTTTGATTTTCTTCAATTTCTTAGATAAGTCCCTTTAATATTTCATAAAATAAGGGCTTGATGATGATGGACTCCTTTAACTTGACCTTATCTGGGAAGCATTTTATCTACCCTTCCATTCTAAATGATAGCTTTGCTGGATGGAGTAATCTTGGATGTAGGTCCTTGCCTTTCATGACTTGGAATACTTCTTTCCAGCCCCTTCTTGCCTGTAAGTTTTCTCTGGAGAAATCAGCTGATAGTCTAATGGGAACTCCTTTGTAGGTAACTGTCTACTTTTCCCTTGCCGCTTTTAAGATTCTGTCTCTATCTTTCATCTTGGGTAACTTAATGATGATGTGCCTTGGTATGTTCCTCCTTGGGTCCACCTTCTTTGGGACTCTCTGGGCTTCCTAGACTTCCTGGAAGTCTATTTCCTTTACCAGTTTGAGGAGGTTTTCCTTCACTATTTGTTCAAATAAGTTTTCAATTTCTTGCTCTTTCTCTTCTCCTTCTAGCATCCCTATGATTTGGATGTTGGAACATTTAAAGTTGTCCCAGAGGTTCCCAAGCCTCTAATTTTTTGAATTCTTGTTTCCTCATTCTGTTCCAGTTGGATGTTTATTTCTTCCTTCTGTTCCGAATTGTTGATTTGAATCCCATTTCCTTCCCCTCACTGTTGGTTCCCTGTAAAGTTTGCTTTATTTCACTTTGGGTATCTTTCATTTCTTCCTTCATTTTGCGACCAAGCTCAATAAATTCTGTGAGCATCCTGATTACCAGTGTTTTGAACTCTGTGTCGGATTGGCTATCTCCTCATTGCTTAGCTCTTTTTCTGGAGTTTTGATGTGTTCTTTTATTTGGGCCACATTTCTTTGTCTCAGCACACCAGTCTGGTTGACTGTTACTTTAATTCCTTGGTTGTTGGAGTTCCATGCAGTTTCATTTTCTGGCATTTCTGGTTGTTTCTTGTTTTTAGATTGATAGTTATCCTCCTTTCAGTTGTGCAAGGAAGTGAAGGGTTTCTATCTACACCTCCTTCTTAGCCGGAGGAATTTCTGAATCCTCACTAAATAGTACAAATATTATCATTAAGGAAAAGAAGGCAGCCTGCGACTCTGGGGAGGAAGGCCCCCTGGTGAGCCGACACTCCGGGCTTGCCCTGCAGTGCCGAGGTAGGTGCCCCAGAACTGCTTGCGAGAGCCTAGAAACATGCGCGTTACCAGTCAGTGTAGCGTTTGAAGAACAGAGGCTACACCTCCCTCGTTCAAACCCTGGGCAAGGTCCTTCCCCTTGGAGCCCTCAGTTCCCTCATCTGTGAGATGGAAATAGCATGGACTTACAGGGCTGATAGGAGGACTGCATGAAGTAGTGCACATGAGAGGCTACCTGCCATTCTCAGCACCACTAGGCCTTGCAAATCTAGGCCATGCAGACAGAGGCAAGAGTGCCAGTGGGGTGTGGGCCAGCATGGTCACGGTGGGGCTCGGCGGCGCCTCCGCTGGTGTGCAGAGAGGTGCACTCTCCTGGCCACCTGCTGCCTGGCGCAGACAGGGCGGCGTGCATGTTCTAACAGAAGCCCCTGGAAACCTAATCTGTTTGGGCACCAACTGTCAACAGAACTCGAAGCTGGCTCCCTCCCACAGACAGCAACATGTGCTGTGTGAAATCTCTCAAGCGTCTTGGGAGGGCCTGACCCTCCCTCGTCTGCATCCTGGGAGGGTTCTGAGACTGCAGGCTACTGCCTTGAACACGTTCCCACGTTAAGGATTTTTAAAAGTGTTGCTTTTGAGCAGATATCTGCTTCAATTGAATAACCAACTGAAGGAAGGTAAAATGTTCTTCCTTTAGTGTGTATATGGAAATAAATACCCCAACTGTGGTCCTTATTATGTTAGTCAGTTATCCATCCCAGTATGCATCAGAAGAAGTTGGGGGTCGTGGCAGAGCTGGGGAGAGACCGGCAGCTCCCTGGGAGCCTGTCAAGGGCAGGGCATGTCAGTTGGCTCTCCACAGGCCCGAGCCCAGCTTCAAAGGTAAGGGTTGAGTGAGCTAAGAGGACACACCTCCTGGTTTCGTGAACAAACACCCAGGGATAGTTCTCATTGGTGTGGACAAGAGAGATTATGCAGGTTCTGGACCACAGATCCTTTCATGGTGCTCAAGTTAAAGGAAAGGAGAGGGGAGGGGAGGGGAGGAGAGGGGAAGAAAATAGAAAGGAAAAGAAAAGAGACCCCAGCAGGGTGGCTCAGTTGGTTGGAGCATTGTCCTGTATACCAAAAGGATGCAGGTTCGATTCCCAGTCAGGGCAAATACCTAGGTTGTGGGCTCGATCCCCAGTCGGAAAACATATGGGAGGCAACCAATCAATGTTTCTCTCTCACATTGATGTTTGTCTTTGTCTGTTCCTTCTTCTCTCTCTCAAATTAATAAACTTACCCTCTGATGGGGATTAAAAAAAAATACCTTTAGTACTCTGATTTTTCCCATGTGCAAATATCATGCACTCAAATAAACCAATTACTTAAACACCAAGCCAGGCCCCATATAGTTGCTTCTTGGAAGGTGATCAAAGCATCAGTACCAAGCAGACAGAGAACCCTGGGTTTTAAAGAGCTCTACCTTTGTGTTAGTACCTTTGTGTTTCCCTGAAAATAGGACCTGCTTGTGATGCCAAGCTGGCAATGGAGTGGCATTGACCTTGGTGTCCCGGAGGCCCTGCGTGGAGGCCTGTGCCCGAGCAGCAGCAGCAGATTGGAGACGTGCCCCAGCAGTGCCCAGCGGACACTGTTGTGGACAGTGGGCCATCCTGGCTTATTGGCTCTTGTTCCTGCGTCCGTCTCCATCTGTGTGCTAGGACACGGCCCAGGTGGCACATCGGTGTGCTGGCAGATGTCCTGGTGACCCAGTCCTCCCCTCCAGGCAGGCCTGGCTTTGAGAGGGTGGCCATGTCACTGTGCACCCCCGCACACCAGCGCATGCAGAGTGTCCCGGGCACCGGGACGAGGAACGGATGGGTGGGGCGCGGGTGCGGACAGTGCAGTGTGCAGCGGAGTCAGGCAGAGCCCCGCGCCCGGGCCCAGCCGTCGCCCTGGCCTTATGCAGCCAGAGACAATGATAGACACATTCAGCTCTTCAGTGTGGCCGTTGCTTTGGGCAGCTTCAAAGGAGGAAATGAGGGTAGAAAAACGTGCGGTGAAACAAAATTTCACGATCTGGGACAAGAGGGTCCCCTCATACACCATTGAGTGTGAGGCAGGCGAAGCTGAGCTAGTGGAGGTCCAGAGGACCCAGGAGGGAGAGGGGAAGCAGCTGCCCGTTGTCCCCGGGACAGCTGAGGAGGAGCAGTCTTGCCGCTCACGGTGGTGCCCAGGACCCAGAGCCACGTTGGAGCTGCCACCTGACCCCCGGAACTAAGTGCTGTGGGTGGCCAGGACGGGAAGGGGAGAGAGCTGTGCTGGCTGGAGCCGATGTCACACTGGTGGGAATGGGTCCCTGCACACCTTTGTCTGGGTGAGGACCAGACTGGGCATGGGGAGCACACGGTTGGAAGACCCTGTCCACGCAAAGCCACCTTGGGCAGTGGGAACTTTCTCAGCAAGTCTCCAGGGAAGAGGCTGGAGCAGAAGTGTATGTTGTCACAGGGAAGGGGCAGCACAAGTCACCAAGAGCCCAAGACCAAGGAGAACTTGAACTTGAAAGCAGTCCAGTGACACCAAGCAGGGGTGGGAGGCATGTGTGCGTGTGTGCATGTGAAGACTTTGTAGTGTCGGGTCAGAGACCCAGAAGCCTGGAGCCACCTCCATGGAGGGAAGGAAGCTCCCTGGAGGGAGGGAGGGGATACGCCACACTTAGCACTCCCTTCAGAAATCCTCCCTACATTGTCCTCAGACAATAACCTCTCTGCTTTTCCTGAAAGAGAAGAACTGGAGTCTTTGGTGCTATTTGCCAAGCCAACATGTGGACCTTATTGCCAGAAGAGGTTACCAGTGGGCCTCTATTTAGGGACTTGAGTGAAACTTCAGACTGGGACATTTCAGGTAGGTTTCATTTCAGACCCTAGGAGCACCAGAGTGGTCCAGTGGCTAAGGAGACAAAGAGAACTGAGAGCAAGGGGCATCCTACTTCAGTTTTAGGCCCCAGTCAGGCCGGCCACCAGGACGTTTGTACATGCAGCGGCTTGAGTGACGGTGCAGGAAACTGTGGTCAGGAACCTTGCTGCCTCCATGACGGGCCTCCTTTGTGCGAACCCCTGCGGGAGGGAGGCCTAGTTCACAGCCAAGTTGGAGCTGACATCGCCAATGCAGAAGCTCAGATGTCATAAACGTGGCACCCTGAGGCCAGCGGGAGCTGGCAGGTTGGAGTTGCCGCTGTCCGTTCCAGAAGTCGTGAAGTTGCTTCACCAGCGATGCGTTTCACAAGCACAGTAACCCTTCTCCAGAGCCGAGCCGAGCTGGCAAGATACTCCCCTTTCTCAAGGAGCAAGCAGCGCTTTGCCCCAGGCTGAAGTATTGGTGCTGCTCCAGCACTGCATCAGCACTTCGAAATCCGCCCCTTACCAAAGCCACCGGTGGAGTTCAGCTGTTTGTCAGCTGGCAGGGCTGTTTGTAGGAGACTTCATCCTGGCGGGGCGGCCAGGGGCATTGCTGTGAAGCTGTGGAAGAGCCTCCTTGTTCTCCCTTTTCTGTGTCCCACAACTTTGGTACCAAGAGGAGAAAGAAGAGGCTGGGGAGGAGCCGTGCAGGGAAGCCAGGCTGTCCCCAGACCCACACCAGCACCTCCTTCCCTGTTTCTTATTCGCTGCCCTGCCTGCTGGGACCCGTGAGTGATCTGCTCCGAAATAGCTGAGATTTGACATATACCCAACACTAGGGGCTCACCAAATCTATCTGTTATGCAGGACTTCCTGAAGGTTCTGTCCCATTCTGCAAACTCCTGCGCAGCAGCGTAGCTGACGTGGGAGTTTGTTCCACTGAGTGTTTTCATGAATCCATGTACCATCTGGGGCAAGGCCCTGTGGTGAACGCCTACACACGTCCAGGCCCTAATCTCTGAACCTGCGAACACGCCCCTTACAAGGAAAGAGAAACTTTGCAGATGTGATTGAGTTAAGGGTCTCAAAAGGGGAGATTATGCAGCATTATCGAGTGAGTCCAGCATAATCATAAGGGTCCTTATAAGCAGGAGGCAGGAGGGTCGGAGTCAGAGAGGGGCGTGGCAACGAACACTGGAGGAGGACTGATGCGGCCTCGAGCCCAGGAACCCAAGCAGCGTGTAGAAGCTGGAAAAGATGAAGGACGGATTCGGCCCTGGAGGCTCCCGAAGGAATGCAGCCTTTGAGCTTAGCCTCGTGAGGCCAGTTTGTTCATAAATGGGCGTTGTTTCAAGCTGCTGAAACGGTGCGGATCCGTTACAGCAACAACGAGGAACTGACGTGGGGCCTGTCTAGTGCGTTCTGCAGATGTGCTGTGGGAGATTTGTGACCACGTCACTGATTAATGGTCTCATGTAGGACATCACTTATAGTGAAATTACTAACCTAACCTCAATTTTAAAATTTATAGCTGGAGTTTTTAAAGAAGAAGCTCAACAAGTGAGCACTCGGCAAATACCGAGCGTCTGTTAAGTACCTTTCCTGTGTGAGCTCCTTCAGGTGTCACAGCTACCTGATCGAGTCAGTCGGGCCATCAGCCCATTTACAGAGGGGGAAACTGAGGCTCAGAAGGGCTAAGCAGCCTGCTGGTCAGCGGGGGAGGTCTGCCGCCCTGCTCTGCTCAGCTGCCCTGGGGGAATGAAGCCCGGCAGCTAATATCAGTGAGCAGCCCTGTCGGGCCTGGGCCAACGGCCCCAAGTCGCCATCCTCAGCCCTATGACCTGCGGCGCTGGGCCCCAGGGAGAGGCCTTCTCAGGGTCAGCAGAGGCCGTTCTGCCCAGAGTCACCAACCTTCTCCCGGTTGCTTCCCGCAGCCTGGTGTCATTCTGATCACCGGCTATGAGGGGCCTCCCCAACACACCTGGTGAGATGGTGAAGGGCCTGGGAACAGAGGAGGCACAGTCGGTGTCCAGGAGCCCCCAGAATGCCCTCACACTGCACCAGATTGCCACCAGAGAACCTAACTACGTTCTCTGAAGACAGCCTCATCACTACCCAAGCTGCGCCCTGGTGGTTGGTGGTGGGGTCTTTGGGGATGGACAGTCGGTTAGAACAAGCCCACTTTCACTAGTGGGCTCAGCATTTCGGTCTTCTGCTGGGAAGCTCGAGAGAGCTCAGCTGTTCCCCAGGCCAGCAGCGTGGAAACGGACTGTTGCAGGCAGCCCGTCTGTGGGGTGCATTGAATGTCTAGACAACGTGGGTCTGTGTTTGCTCTGCGATTCCTCTTGGAAATCATGACACGCTGAACAGTTTACCGTCTGTCACAGGAAACCAGCTCTCGGGCTCTGCTCCTTGCTCCACCTCCATCCAAGGTCTAGTTCATCCCTAGGGTATTTACAGCTGCGGTAGCCAGCCAAGAGCATGAAGCACACTTGGGCGAGAATGATTGTTTTAATTTACTATATTAACTCCTTGGAAAATTATTTGGGGAGAGAAACACCAAAAATTCTCTCAATTAAATCATGAGTTAAAATCTGGGGGGCTGGAGGGGAGCTTCCGGAGCACCTCTGTTCTCAGACTATGGATCGACACTATCGCCGTGACCCTCCTGAACCTCCTCGCATGTTCTTCCTCAAGTGGGTCTCCTGGTCAGGGAAGCTGAAAGGTCTCAATGTTCTCCAGGACATACTTTTTCTGACCCAAGGTTTCTCCTTACTGGACAGTGTCAGGCCGAGGGGAGCCAGACACCTTCTACAGAACAGCTTTTGCTGATGGGGTTCAATTCAAAGACCAACAAGTTGGTCCTCTCTGCACAGGGAAGCCCAGGAACTTGGGAGACACAGATGGGGGCTTTCCGTGGTCTCCACCCTTGGCTGCCTTCATCCTAGAGGGGTGGCATCAGGCCTGCAACCCTGTGGCTGCCCCCAGCTCCCCACAGCTCGGTCATTCTCCCCAGGGCCAGGGCTGCACACTGGGCTGAGAACAGACTGCTTGCCCAGGAAGATTAGGTCAAGATTGTCCCGACGGGCTGTCTTCTCAGTATTCAGTTTCCAACTGCTCTCTGCTGCTCGGGGTCGTGCAGACAGGGTCCGAGGACAGGGGGCATTGTTGGGGCAGCTGGCAGCATCTCAGCCCATAGGGCTGCCAGGCTCAGGCTGAGAGGCTGGGCTTCCACCTGCTTACCTCGGAGAGCGCCGCTGCGGGTGCCGGACTGGGCAGCAGGAGGGCAGAGGAGGGAGAGGTCAGCAGGGTGAGAAGAGTGGGAGGAAGCTTCCTGGCAGAGGACCAGAAGGAAGCCTTCAGCTGGGGAACTGAGCCCCTGTGGGGGAGCATGCTGGGGACACAAGTGCGGCGAGTCCGCCTGGAGAGGCACAGGGAATGCTGACAAGGGGTGGCTCTTGTTACACTGGAGAAAATACCTGTGACCTTTCACTGTCAAACTCTGTAAATCCGCCTGCTTTCCCCTATATGTGCAGGGTCTACAGCACTGGGGAAGGGGTTGGACTGGCTGAAATCTGGGAGGAGTCCTAGATCTGCCCCTCCCCAGCTGTGAGCTCAGAGACTCCTTGTCCCTCGGAGCCCTCGCAGTTTTCTGACTCCCTGAAAGTGTCCTTCCAGGGGAGACTTTTCTCTCAGATCTGCCCCTCCTCCCCGCCCTCCGTTTCTCCTGTGTCATTCTGACCACTTCCCCTCCCCCACCCCCATGCACTGTTTCTCCTGTGTCATTCTGACCACTTCCCTCCCCTGCACACACACATTCACACTTGGCCACAGGAACCCCTGTACTGTTGGGGGTTGTTTTTCCTTTGTCCTCAGTGAAATCCTGATGAGTTCACCTGGGCTGTTGAACTCTCTTGTGGTTTTTAGGGATGAAACTCAGGTGCTAACACCCTGGAAGAGGAGTCTTCTGGTGACTCCCGTGGCTCAGCAGGGCCAGCGTGGCTGCGGGCTCCAAGGCGCGGAGGTTGTAGCACGCAGGTGTTCGGGGGTCCCCAGAAATAAGGAAGGCTTGCAGGAGAAGACCCATCCTCCCCCTTCGCCTCTCCAAATTCATGGAATGTCACCCAGGCACTTTTGGAAAAAAACTAAGCTTTGGGAGACTTGACTTAATCCCCCTTCCCTACCCCTGTCCCAGAACCCCGGTATTTGTTAGAGAAAGCCTGGGACCCCACGTATGGGTGCCCGTCCCCTCATCCTGTGGGCTCAAGGCTTGGCGTTGCCCCTGGGTTTGGCTGGAGAGGCTGGCGTCCTCCTGTGAAAGTTTCTCTGACCCTGGAGATACTCCCACTGACTAGAATTCTGAGTGTGAGATGGGAAGGGACCTTAGAGATCATCTAATTCAACTTAAGGATTGAAGTCAATCTTAAAAGTCAATCCAATTTTACTGTAGTTTTCGAAGACAAATTTGTGGGTTGGTTCAGTGGAGTCCTGGGAGCACCAGCCTATTTGGCCCTTATGAGCACAGGGATGAACAGTCCAGAAGGACGGGGATGGCAAAGGGCGGGGGGGGGGGGGGGCAAGGGGCTCGAGAGGGGCAGGACGGTGGAGAGGACAGGACAGAGAAGAGTGCACAGGGCTGGTCACTCCTTGGCCGTGCCCTGGGGCGGGGGGAGCCTTTCTGCCAATGACAGGTGTCTCTCCCTGGTGGCCGAGAACCCCAGCCAGGCCGTTGCTGAAACAGTTAGACCACAGACGACCCGGCTGCACCTCCTCAGGACTCACAGGGCCTCCCTGAGGCAATTGGTGGGACCGTTAGCCAGAGCAGACGTCTGGGCCCACTGAGAGCACGCTCCCCTCGGCTCCCCCAGTGCCAAGCCCCTTCTTCCCCACCCGCCTGCCCCTTCTGGTAACGTCATTAAATTGCCGCGTGTGAGCAGCTCCATGTAAAACCCATAAAACCTGCTGCAATAAAGTCTGAGTTCTCTGCTGTCCCAGAGGGTGTCTCCGTGTGTAAGGAAGGAGGGGCAGCACATGGCTGTCTGCATCTGGTTTCTGGGCTGCCGAGGCGGGGCCTTAGGGGCGGGAGGGGGTGAAGGGTAAAGGGGGCCAAATGGGTGGTGATGGGAGATGATTGGATTTCGGGTGATGGGCACGCAGTGCGATACACAGATCAAGTGTCATAGAATTGCACACTTGAAACCTATGTGAGCTTATTAAGGAATATCACTCCCCATAGATTTAATTTAAGACACATTTTTTAAAGAGAGAACACCTACTTCCTTGCAGTGATATTTGAAATTCTTAGGGCTTCCCCAGAACACGGGGTTAGCTGAAGCTGGGTGCTTCAGACATCCAGAGGAGGTAAATGCCCCATGACGGGCGGGTCTAGGTTAGAAGAAGAGGAATTTGTGAGTTTCTCTGCCGAATGATTTCAAAGTTTATGACTGTATGCCGCCAGGCTCACTCCTCCAAACACACAGACTTGCAGACTTGCAAACCAGCGATGTCGGTTGCCTCCTGGAAGCTGGGTGGCGTTGTTGGGGATCGGGGTGCATGGGGAACACTTAACTATATAGTCCTTTGCATGTTTCCAATTTGAAACCATACAAATGTTTTCATTGATTAAAACTTTGTTTTAATTTTTAAAAAATTTAAAAACATCTTGATAAAAGGAGCTCTGTTTTCATTTTCTAAATATATAACCTTTATTATATTTTTTCCATTACCATTTAGTCCTCTTATACGCCCTCCCCCCAGCTGAGAAAAACTTGATCACATGCACACCATCCTCCTTGGTCATTAAATTGGAGAGCTAGAAGGGCACAGAGATTTAACCCAGTGACCATCTCATGATACACAGATTTCGTTTCCCAGATGAGGAGACCATGACCCAGAGGGCGGGGCGGGACTGCCCGGGAGGTCCCAGGTAGTGAGTGGCAGGCTCAGAGCCAGGACAGGTCTGGGGCTCTTTCCAGCCCTCCCTGCTGCCTCTCAGGGCCACTAACTACTGGGTCCCCGGGAACTACATCAGAGATAAGTTCTTGGTGTGTTTTTTGAACACACCAGATGGCAGCCGTCAGGAACATCCCACAGAGAGAGGAGGGGTGACAAGCTCCTTGCCGATGAAAGGCACAAGCATGATGCAGCGAGATCTCCGGGCACTGAGTGTTCTCCCCGCCATTTCCCTCGTCGATGGAGGCTGCCCGTTCTTCCCAGGGAGAGGGCTGTCGCCACGAGCAGGAGGGATCCCTGCCTGATGCTGCCCATGTGTGTCTCTGCAGGGTCATCAGCTACGAGTGCTGTCCTGGCTACGAAAAGGTCCCAGGAGAGAAGGGCTGTCCCGCAGGTGAGTGAGCCTGGCATTGCCTGTTGGTGCAGGTAGAGGGCAGAGGTCGGGGAGCTGAGCACCCACAGAAAAGGCAGCAGCATCTGACTGGGGCCCCAGGGGTGAGGTTGGGCGGGCCTCCCTGCCACGTGCCTCTGACCTCCAGGCTCCATGTGAGGGCCAGAGGACAGACGCTGGAGACTGAGTTGCCCGCACTGCTCCTTCCTGCTCAAGCAGGCCTCCTTGATGAGGGCCCTGTCCGTGCGCGTGGGCTCAGACCTTGTTGGCTCCCCCTGGGAGTGATTCTAAACACAGCCCGCACTTCTGACCTGCCGTGCTAGAGAGCAGATGGGACAGGTGTGGAGTGCCGCAGCGGGGAGAGCAGCAGGCCAGGCGGGCTTACCGCCAGGTGACAGAGGGTGCCACAAAGGGCCACCTGAGGCCAAGGACTGTGTGGCCCCTGTGAATGCCGGTGGAGCCTCCCTGTTAGTCCCCATGCACCACCAGGGACTGTGCAGAGGAGATTTTTTATAAACTTTGACATACTTGCTATTTTATTAGTTGAGAATATGAGACCAAGACTTAAAAGGAAGGGGGCCGATTAGGTGGGTGCCAGGGTCACCGGCGGGTGTGGTTGGCACCCCCGGGCCATGGCCTTCCTGGCCTAAGTGGAGTGACAGGTGGGGATGTGGAGTGGGGAAGGAGTGTGACCGTGGAAGAGGGGAGCCCGGCCCCTGCCCGGAGGCCACGCCCTGGGCCCAGACGGCAGGCGCGCTGGTGAGGGGAGGCCCCTGGGCTGCTGCAGTCACACGAAGTGCCTCAGAGACGTGCGTGCAGTTCTCACACTCCGGGAACAAGTCTCAATGACTGACAAGCCTGGAAGCCTGGTTGGTGACACCTCTGGTGTGCATTCCTGCCTTCATCGTCTCAATGCCTGGGGCCTGAAGCTTTGCCCGATGTGGTTAAAATGATTAAAATTTACCAGTTGCTCCAGTTCCAGTAGGGAGGCATTAGACCGAGGTATTTTAAGACTCCCCACCAGCAGGCTGTCCCGGCCCTTTCCACAGGCTCCTTTCTGCAGAAGCGCCATCCTCTCTCTGTGACAGGGAAGGGTGTGGCCTGGTGGGGGTGGCCTCACAGACACCCCCCACCCCCGTCTGTCCTCTACCCCTGCAGCCCTACCGCTCTCAAACCTCTATGAGACGCTGGGAGTCGTTGGATCAACCACCACTCAGCTGTACACGGACCGCACCGAGAAGCTGAGGCCTGAGATGGAGGGGCCAGGCAGCTTCACCATCTTCGCCCCCAGCAATGACGCCTGGGGTTCCTTGCCAGCTGTGAGTCGACCTCCTTCTGCAGGGTGGGGGGCTCTTACTGGGGACTGCCTTACTCCCCAGAGGGCAGGTGTGAAGGACAAGACTCCATAGGGATTTCCCACTGTCTCAGGAAACAAGCCAGGGACCTCCAACTAAAACAGACCTCACCAGGTTCTTCCAACTGGACAGGCTACCCCAGCATCCTCTGAGGAGGGCCCCTGGCAGAGTGGAGGCCTGGGTCACTGGGGCTGCAGAGCGTCTTGGCCTGGGTAGCAATGGCCCCTCTCTTGAACCTGGGGTCCGCAGCCCCCTGAGCACCACACTGCCCTTTCCCCAGGAAGTGCTGGACTCCCTGGTGAGCAACGTCAACATCGAGCTGCTGAACGCCCTCCGCTACCACATGGTGAACAGACGTGTGCTGACGGACGAGCTGAAACATGGCCTGGCCCTCACCTCCATGTACCAGAACTCCGACATCCAGATCCACCACTACCCCAACGGGGTAGGGTGTATTCACAGGGCGGCCTAGGCTGGGTCCTGGGGGTTGGTGCCTGAGCTGTGGTCCCACGGGGGGCACAAGCTGCAGACACCCCTGTGCCCCCTGCCCCTGCTTCTCGGGCTCTCTAGTCCCACAGCTTGTGGGCCCCCCATGCAGCACTGGGTCTTCCCTGCCTGGGGCTCTGAGACGGAGCTTCCGTGTGCTGACTGCTCCTCTTCACTGCTTTTCTGGGCAGATCGTGACCGTCAACTGTGCCCGGCTGCTGAAAGCCGACCACCACGCAACCAACGGAGTGGTGCACCTCATCGACAAGGTCATCTCCACCACCACCAACAACATCCAGCAGATCATCGAGATCGAGGACACCTTCGAGACCCTTCGGGTGAGGCGCTGCCCGGGGGAGGGGCCCAGCCCGCCCTGCCTCCCGAGAGGGGCTGCCTCTGCGGCAGGAGCCGAGGAGGTCTCCATGCTTCAGGCATTTAGGGGACGTGAAGCCAGCTCCTCTAAAGGCCCGTGGGTGTGGAGAATCCGTTAATCAGAGCCCCAGCGTGGCCACAGTGAAGTGTCGCTATCACGTGCTGTAAATCCCCTCAGCCCGCAGTCTTCCGTGTGAAGCTTTCCTTCCCTTCACTGCCCTGCAAAGTCAGTGGCTTGTGGCTGCAGCAGACCAGGGTCCTTGAGCGGCCAGGCCTGCCCTGTGGGTTTCAGAGGTGGGGGCGCTTTCTCCCAGTCGGGGTTCCCACATGTGGGACTAGAAGAAATGGCCACTCAGGCTGCATGATCTTCTTGACATGTCCCCACCAGGGGCCCCTACCCATGTCTCCTTGGAGCCCAGGCCAGCAGCGAGGGGCCGCAGAACACTGCCCCTCCCCCACTGCCCAGCAGACGTTTGTCTTGCAACCGGAGCGGCAAGCGGGTGTTCCTCTTGGCAACCGCCGCCCAGAGGAAGCGAGCACAGGCTGTCAGGGTTTTGCCCTGATTCAAGAACTTCCTGACCACAAAGGATGCGGAGTGGGGGTGGGGCGGCTCCTCCCCTGGAGATCTCCAACACACAGAGACAAACACCCCCAGGCTGGGCTGGCACCGCGGGGGGCCTCAGGAAGTGGCTCTGGCCGGCCAGGGGACCCTGCTGTCTAATCCCTTCCCCTGCTCCCTCCCAGGTCACTCACAGGTCAGGAATCTGCTCAGGAATGATGTCCCCACAGAGCCGGTGGTGCATCTTTTGATTAACATCCTTTGACACCACCGAAGGACCTCTTACTGTTTAGGTTTGGCAAATATGCCTTCCTTGCTCTTCCCTAACACCCATCTTTTTTTCTTCACATTGGTTGAGTGAACACGTTTAAGTACCTGCTACTTCCCAGGCGTTGCCATGCGTGCCAAGGGTAGCAAGGTGAACAGGACACACAAATGCCTGTCCTCCGTGGCACGTCCGTTCCTTCTGGGCCGACAGGACATGAACGAGGTTCCCGCAGATTGTGCTAAGCGCTCGAAGACAGGAAGTGGCAAGCAGAGGAGGCTGGTTGGGACCAGGTGGTCAGGGAAGGTCCTTGGAAGAGGTGACTTTTCAGCTGGGGCCTGAAGGATGAGAACAGCCAGTTACACAAAACGAGGGGGTCAGAAGCCCAGCAGGCAGAGGGAGGGCAGCAGTGAGCACAAGCAAGGGCTCAGAGGCAGGCAGGAGGCCCATGGAGCCAGAGGGAAGACAGCCAAGGAGAGGGGCATGACCAAGCGGACTGCGGGGAGGGCAGCTCTTTTGGGGCTGGCAGACCTGGCCCAGGAGCGCAGCTTCATCCCAAGGGCAGTGGGAAGCCACCTGTGCTTGCAGATCCTTCTGGCTGCTCCTAAGATAGCAGGTGACGTGAGGCTTATACTCACGGGGCTCACACAGGTCATCATACCAATAACTAATTACGACATGAGAAGGACAGAAAGCTGCGTGAGTATGTGTAACAGCCCATGTCATGGGGGCAGTGGCAGGTGAGGCAGGGGCATGAGGCAATGCCCCATCGACTACCTAGAGAAATGACATTTTAGTTGGAGCCCAAAGAAGGACGAGGAATCACAGGAGGAAAGATGGGGAAGGTCTAGGGTGCAGACTGGAGGCAGAAGGGGAGAAGGCACATGCAGTACCTGAGAGGCTGGGCTCGGGCTGGGCCAGGCCTTGGGCGGCCCCCACTGTGGTAGCAGGTGAGCCTCCACTCGGCCTTCCTTTCCACCTTGGGCTTCTATGAAGGCCTGGAGGCCTCCGAGGGAGCACTGGCGAGGCTGTAGCTACTCGGGTCCTGTCCACAGAAATTCCCAGAGCCTTCAGGGATGCTCCGTCCCCTACCCTCCTCCACAGGCTGCTGTGGCTGCCTCAGGGCTCAACACCCTGCTCGAAGGCGACGGCCAGTACACACTCTTGGCCCCCACCAATGAGGCCTTCGAGAAGATCCCCGCTGAGACCTTGAACCGGATACTGGGTGACCCAGAGGCCTTGAGAGGTGAGCACCCTTCAGCTTATGTTGCCGACTCATGGTGCAGCCACCCTGAGCCCAAGGCCTGCTCCCATCCAAGATATACAGGCTGCCTGCTGTCCTGGCCCGTCACTCCCGGCCGCCTGGTCTCTGCAGAGACCTGGTCAGAGGGGCGCACATGTAATCGGCAGCCTTTGCCTAGGGTCAGGGGTGGGGTGAGGAGGGCGGCAGAGCTGGAGGCTGACAGCAGGCCCAGGCCAGGTGCTGGGAGAGTTGAAGACCCTAGGGATCGAAGGCAGAGCAAAGCAGCCCGGTGGGCAGCAGCTCAGTGGTGTGGGAAGGGGCTGGCCCATCCTGGCATCCTTGAAATGGAGTCATCACGCTGACCCTTGAACTCTTCCTATGTCTGCCCAGGCGTGTCATGGGTAATCTAGGACGATGGTTAAAAACCAGTAACCATCAGCTCTGGACTCTTCCTGGCCAGGCCCATCCACTCTCCTCACTGGGCCTCAGAACTGGGGGCGCACTGATTATCACTGGGGGGGTGAGGAGGACCAAGCATGTGAGGAGAGTAGGAGGGGAGACCAGGCTCTGTACCAGCCCCCAGCCTGTCCCCCTCCGTTCCCAGGCCACTGAGCTGCTGCCTGGTGTTCCCTGTGTGCGGGCTCAGGTCCCCCGAGTACCCCAACCACCCCTCTTCCTCCCAGTATAACCCAGGGAGGACTTCATTTCTTTCGAATCTATGTAAGCCCACCTTTGAAATGTATGAATGACATGCTTGGTGCATTTCTGACACCCCGTAAATGCGAGGGGCTCTCCTTGCAGCCACACAGGGACAGGAAAGGGCGCGTTGCCAAATGCACAGATGGGGACACGCCGTGTCCCAATGGTGTGCCGCCTCTGTGTGTCTGGCCTGGGCCAGGAACCGAGCCTCAGAGGTGAATACGACACCGCCTTCACCTGCAAGGAAGTTGAAGGATAGTGGGGACGACAGGCTTAAAAACGGGCCTCGGTGACAGAGATACTCACCATGAGGGCAGGACGCCGGTTGGGCGCATGCAGACTGAAGGGGTTTGGAAGGCTTCCTGGAGGAGGTGAGGTGTAGGTGCTTCTCAGCATACTCAGTTTCCCATTTAGAACTATGTTTTCTTTAGAATGTGTTTTTATACAGCACACTTTTATCTTGTAGATGTCAAAACTCCTTATTATAAAGTAAAAATAAAAACCCACCCTTAATTTATCCTTTATGCACATCTGCCTTTTCCCACTCAATGACCCATTTGCTCCAAGCCAGAGCCCTCTGTGGGGCCTGGGCTGGCAGCTGGAAGGCAGAAGCCACGAGTTCATCCCACAGTGTCCTGTGGTTCCTCATGGGCTGGCAGACAGGTGAGACACAGCCCCAGGCCGGTGTGCTCTGTTGGAAGCCTGGCTTCCAGCCCTGGCCCAGCTCACCCCGCCAGTGGCCCTGGCAGGCCTCCTACCCCGGCCCTGCTTTCGGTTTCTGTGCTCCGGAAGCTAAATCCCCAAGGCCTCATTCCCATAGCGACCTAGCCATCCTCTCTCTTCCCCACCGGCTGAACTGGGTCAGCGCCAGCTTTCAAGTCCCCCACACTTCTGCAGGCACCCGAGGGCTCTGTGGGGCCTCTGAGCTCCCTCCAACCATGGCAGTGTGGTTTTGGTTCCCACACACAGGACAAACAGAAACTCGCCTCTGTGGCGGGAATAAGACAGGGGCCTTGGTGACTCTGGTGAATGGCAGTCCCAGAGCCTGGTCTGCCGGGCTGAGCCTGGCACACATCCCCCTCGTCTGCCCCCTGCAGCTTCCTCAGGGCCCCCGGCCCCTGTCTAGTCCCTAAAGTAGCACTTGGGCAGGTAACTGGGTGATTGTGCTTATGATCCATGGTGGGGGTAAGTGGGGCGGCAAAAAACCAGGCCATACTGGTTACCATTCCTAACCCCTAAGGCAGCCTGGCAGCTAGCAGACCTTTGGGTAAAATGTACAAAAGCAAATAGAATGTACGAGTAATTCATAACCTCATTTATCAGTTTCCGTCTTTTCGTACCACATTTTACATTTTTATTAATGTCTGTAGACAGGAGGTCCCAGGATAAACTCCTTTGAGTTTTTCCCCTGCCCCTGAAGTTCAGGTATGAACAGACTAATCACAGACACATACTGGCTTCTACTCTGTCGCACTGGATGCCTCCACCCAGCCATATCCTCATCCCAGGCCCAGGAGATGGGCACTCTGCTGATCTCCGCCTGCCTCTAAAAGGCTGAGTGACTTGCCTCAGGTCCCACAGTTGGCAAGTGGCTGAGCTGGGATTTGAATTCAGGCAGCCCGACCACAGAGCCCTGACTCGTTATGGAGGGGCAGCAGGCAGGAGGAGAGGAGGATCTGGGCCGTGAGGTGCCGCGGCCTCGATGGAAGGTTAGCGCTGCAGAGGACAGAATCCTCAGCCAGGGGCAGGCTGTGCTGACCTGCGCATGTGCTTCGGCCCCCAGACCTGCTCAAGAACCACATCCTGAAGTCAGCCATGTGTGCGGAAGCCATCGTCGCAGGGCTGTCCGTGGAGACGCTGCAGGGCACCACGCTGGAGGTGGGCTGCAGCGGCGACATGCTCACCGTCAACGGGAAGCCCATCATCTCCAACAAAGATGTCCTGGCCACCAACGGCGTGATCCACTTCATCGACGAGCTGCTCATCCCAGACTCAGGTAAACCAGGCTCGGGGCGCCCCAGTCCTACCAGGCCCGCTCTCCCCTCTGGAGTGTCCATGGTGGCAGAGCTAGGGGAATTCAGGGATATATGGGGCCAACTGCCCGCCTGAACCCAGCTCGCAGCCCCTTGGAAGAGAAGGCTGGGCGTGCGGGGGGCTGCAGCCAGAGTGCAGAGAATCCTGAGCTACAGGCCTGCGAGCCAGCTGAGAGCCATTGGAGGCACTGAGGGAGGGAGCAATGTGATCACAGAAGCCTTTCAGAAGATCTGCCCACTGTAGCTGGGCGTGGAAGGCCATTGCTTTCTTAATAGTGCACAGGCATCCCAGGGTCAGTGGCCCTGGGAGAAATGACCGAATGGACTGTGGCTTGGGTTTCATTCAGCATCCTAGCCCCATTCTGAAATTCCAGGAAGGCCTATGTCCCGTGAGTGCCAGATTTTCAAAGGAAAAACCAAGCCAGAAGAAAACTCTTTCCGTGGGTGTGGTCACCAGCCTTCTCTGCGCTTCAGAAGCCATGACACAGACGTTGGTGCCTTTGTCCCTGGCATTCGACAGTGCCCTGACCAAGGGCTGGGATGGCTTCCCCGACTAGGGAGGTTTTCTGGGTGACCGTCCCCCGACGACACGAGCCCGCAGTGCCCCAATGCTGCAGTGTTTAGAGGCATTGTTGACTCACGAGGTGACATTCCTGCTGGTACGTGTCATGCTCTGGGGTGCACGGATGACAAACGAAAACAGCACTTTTAACTTTTGAACCCACTGTCTCCTTCCTTGCAGCCAAGACGCTGTTTGAGTTGGCTGCAGAGTCCGATGTCTCCGCTGCCATCAACCTTTTCAAACAAGCGGGCCTCAGCTCCCATCTCTCTGGAAACGAGCCGCTGACTCTCCTGGCCCCCCTGAATTCTGTCTTCAAAGGTAATGCAGGGAAGGCGCCCCTGTGAGTGTGTCACTGGGGGCAGCTGCCCCGCCGCCGTCACCTCCCTGATTTATAGCACCCTGCGGAACGTTAGCGCTCCCGCCCAGTTCAACTGAAAGCAGATGTGACTTCACCGGCAACTTCAGAGCTGCTGCTGTTTTCTTTGGCAGAGCAGAGAATGCATTTGGGGCTCTGGCCCTCAGAACTGAAGAGTCTGCATTCATCAAGGGAGCAGAGCGCTCCCCTGCCTCATTATTTGCAAGGGCAATGGCCAGGGTGATAGTCAGGCGGTCAGAGTGGGGATGCAGCTGAGTCGTGGCCACGGAGATGGCGGAGACGGGCGCCAGCTGTGCCCATGCCTTCCCCTCCCTCTCAGGGCGGGACTCCGAACTGCCTCAACTCTCTGGACCTTCTCATGCTGTTCTCAGATTTGCAGAAGCTGCCAGATGTTAAGGAGTGTTGTGACCTTTTTTGATCTCTGTCTTCGTCTCCAAATTCGACAAGAGCCGGGATGCCGGCCTCTCTTCCTCTCAGGGCACGCGCCTGCACCTGACCGCACCTTCTCTTGCAGATGGAACCCCCCGAGTGGATGCCCGCATGAAGAACTTGCTCCTGAACCACATGGTTAAAGGCCCACTGGCCTCCAAGTATCTGTACCACGGACAGACCCTGGACACTCTGGGCGGCAAAAAGCTGCGAGTTTTCGTTTATCGTAATGTAAGTCCTGGGTCCTGGATCACGCTCTTTCTTCTCTCAGCTCCAAGAAGTAGAAGAGCTGTGTTAGTGTAGAAAAAATAAGGAAGGAAGGAATTTCTGCAAAATACTTCTGATATCAAAGGGTCAAATAAGCTTTTGCAGAAGGATTAGAGTCTCTTTTCGTGGAGGCCTTCGGGAATAAACCGCACCCCGGCCAGGCTGGCTGGGCGGGCAGCGGTCCGCCTGGAACTCAGAGTGAGGAGCTCAGGGTGGAGGGATGGGGGTCTGAATCCTTCCTGGCTTAGGCGAAGGGATGCCCCCTGGACTGAAGCACCGCCCTCCTTGGTCCAAAGGTTCTGTCCTCTCTTTTCCTGTCCCCTCTCTCTCTTCAAACCCAGCAGTTACCTGGGAGTATCAGGCAGGAAGCACAGCACAACGTAGCTCTTGCTCCAGATGAGCCCGCACCATCTGACGGAAGACTGTTGACATGTGTTAAACACCTAAATCAATAGACTTGGCCTTTTTATGTGGCCATTGTCAGTGGACTCCACGTGTCACATGATAGTCTCACTGCGGGGCCTCTGTGGGACTTTATTGGGGCCTCTGTGGCCCTCTTTCCGAATTAAGGAACACATTTTTATGTTTCTGTTTCCTGGAGAAAATACATTATTTCATCCTAGTCATGAAACCCATCCCAGTGCATATTCACTGGTGTTTGCGGGCGAACCCATCAGCCAGAGCAGGGCCTCCTTCTGGGGGGTAACCGGCCTCCCCGCTCCCTCCGCCCAGAGCCTGTGCATCGAGAACAGCTGCATCGCTGCCCACGACAAGAGGGGAAGGTACGGGACCCTGTTCACCATGGACCGCATGCTGACCCCTCCGATGGGGACAGTCATGGACGTCCTGAAGGGGGACAACCGCTTCAGGTAACCAGCCTCATCCCAGGGCGTGGCTTCTGCCAAGAGGTCATACTGGGGAGGACACTGGGTGGTGGCTATTTGTCGAGGTCCCCTCCCCGGGCATCAGTGAACACTAGTGATGCACTGATGTGACCTTCCAGGCTTGTGGGAAAGAGGGCCTTAGAAGCCGCAGCTGAGAAAATGGGTTACTTCTGGGAGCGTGGCCCTCGCCCACGTGGGGAATGGGGAGGGGCTGCACTTTCATTACTCAAGTGCAGGAAAGTCCTCACGCCCTCGGTTCACAGTCCCGGGCAAGCCGAGAGCTCCTGGTTTTGAGTTCACACGAGCCCCACTCTGTGTAGTGTCCGCCAGTGGCACTTGAGGACTTCTTGCCGCTCCTTCTCGGGTTCCCTGTGCCAGCCTCCTGGCCTGTATTCTCCATTTCTGACCTCCTGACTCACCACTAGGTGCCATGACACTGAGTGTCTCCTGTTCCTGAGGTCAGCCACCTGTGCCACAGCCTGGGAGACCCACCTGGGGCCCAGTGGGTCAGCCAGACTCCGGGTCAGCCATGTCGCTGCCCCTTCCCTCCTCCTTCTTCTCTGGCCTCTGACTTCTGGCTGTTTAACTGAGCTTAGCATTCAGGAGAGAAGATGCAGACTGGAATTGATTGTCCCCTTTTGTGCACGGGGTGGAGGGGGGGTCCTGGTGCTCTGGGCCCTAGCTGCCCGCCGTGGGGAGGTGTATGAGGGAGAGAGACGGCCCCCCCAGGCAGGTGACATTTTCTGTGTGTGTGCCCACAGCATGCTGGTGGCCGCCCTCCAGACTGCAGGGCTGACGGAGACGCTGAACCGGGACGGGGTCTACACAGTCTTCGCCCCCACGGATGAAGCTTTCCAAGCCATGCCACCGGGAGAACGGAACAAACTTTTGGGTAAAGACCAGCTTGAGTCCATGTTTCAGCTTTTCTGAAGTCCCTGTGTCAGATAGGGTCCCCCAGGAAAGAGCTGGCTGAGCATAAAGTGTCTGACTGAAAGACACGTAACAATGAGACTGCTGGCAGAGATGGGGGCAGGATTAAGTGTCCCACAAAGGGTGACAGCACCCAGGGACTAAGAGCCCTGGGAAGCCTCTGCCACCACAGGTGTGGGGCAGGGTGGTGGGCGGGACCAGGGAGAGTTGGACCAAGGGGACACAGGACAGTGGGCAGAGCCACAAACTGCTGCCCTCAGAGCCACGGTCACTGTGTGCCTCAGCCCAGCTCCCCTCTCACACGCCCACGCCTGCCAGGCTGCCTGATGTCTGGCCGCCGGAGGAGAGTGAGGGAGCCCGGAAGACACATTTCTGGGCATCAGCCTTCCCGGCACCAAACAAGGCAGAGAAGAGCAGAAAGGACTTCCCGGTGGGTGACAGCCAGCCAGTCACCACAGCATAGCTTCCACTAAGGGCCTGTGAGTGGAGGCCATCTACCTGCATCGCATGTTTTATCCCCGGGACGAAAGCTGTACTGAGAAGGGGGTCATGGCCCTGAGAAATGAGGTTGAGCATGTTTGAGCAGAAATCTAGTGGTCAAGAGCTTGGGCTCCCAGCTGACCTGAACTCCAGTTCAAATCCCAGCTCTGGCATTTGCCAGCTGAGTGGCCTCTATCAGGTTGCTTAACCTCTCTGAGTCTCAGTTTTCCCATTAGAAAAATGAGGATGATAAGAGTCCCTTGCTCAGTGCGTTGAGGGTTAAATGAAGTGTTCCCCACAGTGCTGAGCATACACCCTCCATCAGTAATGGTGGGTGGAGGGGAAGCAGGATGGGGTTGCGGTGCTGAGTTCTGGCGCAGGCTCGTGAGAGACACTTACGCCCGTCACGGACGGTGGCCTGAGAAGGAGGAGGACGAGGAAGGACCTTGGCCAAACCCTGGGACCACATAGTCTTCACCTCCCTCCTGCTCTGGAACAGAACAGGAGGTTCAGGTTGCAGGCAGCTGTGAGCAGAATTTGTGTCCTGTTTAATTTTCTTTACTGCTGAACACATGCCTAGGTCTCCGACGCTGACGTATGTTCCTGGGAAGAGGGGAGAAGTTCAGTCTGAACATAAACTTCCCGCCCTCTCTCTGTCCAGCAGGAACAAAATATTCCCCAGGGGGCCTGAGCCTGCTCGGCTTCCGTTCCATTTTTAGCTGTGTGGGAGCAGAGGGGGGTGAGGGCCGAGCTTCCCAAAGGCGTCCTCCTGTGGGCCCATGGGCGGGATCGGACCCCAGCACTCTGGGGCATGCATGGAGGGCCGGCCCCATGGCAGACACTTTGAGGGCCAGCAGCGTTTCTGTGGGAGGGGAGCTCTGGCCAGCCGCAGGCTGGCTGTGCTTGGAAATCACTTGGTACCTGGTGGCTCCGTCCCACAGCACTAATGTGGATGTGCCGATGACCAAGCAAACTCTCCAAAATGCTTTAAAACTTCCTGCCTCCTCAGTTCCAAGATGTTGGAAATAGCCCTGGGGAAATTCAGCCATTTGCCTGGTTATGTGAGGATCAGGGGGTAGCCTTGATAGAGATGAGAGAGCAGCTGGCAGCTTGAAGAGCTGCCTCCCACACTTAATTTGGGAAATGCCTGTGCACCTTGATGAGCCGTCTGATGCTTTCCAGTCGGTGGGGAGGCTGATGTGGGCTGGAAGGAATGCTGGGGCGTGCGGCGGGGGACCCAGGGCGGGAATGCCCCCTTGGCCCTGACCTCGTTGGCTCCATGGCTCCTCCAGATTGCAGCTGTCGACTCTTTCAAGTTCTCCCTTCAGGAAATAGCCAGTCTCTGAATATGCATTTGCGAGCAGAATGTGTAAATATTTCACTACTGTTATAACTATCAGGAGCCACGCTGATGATGAAATGTCCCAGATGCCAGTGCTGGAAGATCCCTGGCTTCCCAAGCAAATATTTAGCTCATGGAAACATGAGTCACACTCACAGAGGGGTATGGATTAACTCCTTCTCAGCACCACAACTCAGCAGCCCACTGGCTGCAGGGGAGGTTCATGGCCACGGACATATGCCTTGTTCGCCTGCTCACTGTGGAATGGTGGGGCAGAGGGCTGAGCACACAGCGGTGCTCAGTGAGTATCTATTAGCCAGGCAAGGTCTCCAACTGAGGGATGACCCCTTGTATCTTCTCCTCTGGGCCCTCCTTAGCCACGCCAATGACCAGCCTTGGCATTAACTCTGCTTTCTTTCCCACAAACCTGTAGGCAATGCCAAGGAGCTTGCTAACATCCTGAAATACCACGTTGGTGATGAAATCCTGGTTAGCGGAGGCGTCGGGGCCCTGGTGCGACTGAAGTCTCTCCAAGGCGACAAGCTAGAAATCAGCTCAGTGAGTGTGCCTGCAAATTAAAAGGCTGGCTGTGGCCTGCCACCCGGGCCCCAGGGCCCCTCTCTCCCCCAGAACGGCAGTAGACACACACACACACACACACACACACACACACACACACACACAGTCTTTAAGACATACCTTGAATCTCTGAGTGCATTTTGTCCAAAAAAAAAAGAAAATAGAAAAGGGTCTTCAGGGAAATCAAGTGAGACTGTAGTTAGACATGAATAAGAACTTCCAGGTTTACAGAGAAATAAAGGCTCTGATTGGCATCTAGGAGAGGCTACTGGATCTTCCTTCCCTTAAGGAGATGATGGGCAATGACTTATATGTCTTGAGAGATAAATCCCCATTCCGCTTCTCACTTCACCCAAATCCAGGGCTCACTGAATTGTGCCATGAGTCAGACCACCTGAAAATGCCTGCTCTATGAGCCTTCTCTCGCTCTGCATGTTGAGACGCATTCCACTTTGGAGCTGCCTGAGGCCTCCCTGGCTGCCCCAGCCAAGGCCACTGACCGCCCTGCGGAGGGACCACTCTTCCAGTGTGTGGCTGGCTCAGCCTCTGTGCCCGGCTCTCGCCTGCCCCTCAGCCATCCCTTTGCTCATCGGCTTCTCCCCAGAGCATGGGAGAGCATGTGGGGAGGCATGGAGGGTCACCTCGGTCACCTCAGACTCTCCCAGCTCTTAGATTTGGCTGTCAGGTCCTGTCTGCCACAGGCTTCAGTACCCCCTTCCTGCAGTGGGTCTGATATGTGGGTAGTCCAGGAAAGCCCAGATAGATTTACCCCGGTGCACTTCCTGTGAGAAAGTCCCAACCAGGCATTGAGCCAAAACGCAAAGAGCCCTTAACTCAGACCTGGAGGCCTGGCTTCTCTCCCCATCGATCCAGCTAACTTAGCCTAAAGAAGGCCCTTGGCCCCTCTGGAGCCTCAGTTTCCCTTCTGTGAAGTGAGGCAGTACTACCTGCCTCGTCACCATACACTGCTGTGAGGACAAAGTGAGGAACACAGAAGAACATTTTGTGAATCACGACTCACTGAGTCCGCACGAGGGGCAGAGCTGAGCCCAGTAGACCAGAGGGTTGCAGCAGACAGGGACTCCTCATTTTACCAGGGCGTCCCCAACACTTAGCCCAGGGTCCACTCTCCAGACGTGCTAAATCAACACTGGCTGAATGAATGAGGTAAGCATGCCCTACGGTCAACGATTGTTGCCTTCTTTCTCCCAGAAAAACAATGTTGTGTATGTCAACAAAGAGCCTGTTGCGGAAGCCGACATCATGGCCACCAACGGCGTGGTCTATGCCATCTCCAGTGTCCTGCAGCCTCCAGGTAAGGCCCTGGAGCAGCCCCCTGCCCCTCAGTGCGCAGCTGCCTTTCTCTAGCATTTGGTGTGTGATAGAAAAGCTCTTGTAAGCAAAAACAAGAATGAGGTGCGATCTGCAAACCCACCTCCATGGACGGCATCATGGTGGCTGGGTGAAAGTGAGTGAGGAACTATCCTTTCAAAGCCATAACAATGAGGTGCGCGAGGCCAGACCTGCCCTTCTGCGTGGCCTGGCTGGCTCAACCCACCCAGACACAGGCCCGTCCATTGTCCTGTGCGGACTCTGCGAATGTGGCTCTCACAGCGTCATGCCCCGCGGGAGCTCTCTGCGCCTCCAGCAGAGCCGAGCCTGCGTCCAGCCTCCGCCCTCATGCGTGCGTCCTCCTTCCTTCGTGCTCTCTCCCCACGGGCCAGATTCTGCCCTGTGGTATGAAAGTCGTAAGGGAAATATTCAGTGGAAAATGTGGGCCAGAAAGCCCAACGGTTAGGCAGCGACTTTCAACCTTTCTCTTGTCACAGCACATGTAACTGAATTACTAAAGTTCTGCAGCCCCTCCAAAATGTGTTCTTTGTCAATCTAACAAAAAACAACAACAACAACAACAGGTATAATTTTGATTCATTCACATTGGACAGCTATTGTTGTGTTGGTTGTTGTCTTTTTTTTTTTTTAATTTGACAATCTAAGGGAAAAGAAGTCAGTGCCCCTGACTAAATAGTCAGGTACTGCATGTTTTAAAAATTCAGCAGCACACCGGTTGAAAATCACTGGTATTAGGAATGGCATGCTAATAGTTTCTCTCTCACCAAAGCTGGCTCTTCTTTCATCTCCAGCCAACAGACCTCAGGAACGAGGGGATGAGCTGGCAGACTCTGCACTTGAAATTTTCAGACAGGCAGCTGCCTTTTCTAGGGTAAGATGCTTGCTAGGTTTGGCCCTGGCCTGAGCAGCCTTGGTCGGGCCCCTGTCTGTCTTCTTGGGCCCACAGAGGGGTCCTCCAGGTCCCCAGTCTTCCTCAGCTTCTGCCCCAGGGCTCTCTTGAAACTTCTTCCCTCTCCCATCGAGCATCCTTAGTCCTGGCCTGTGTGGAGTTCAGGGACAGGAACCCAGGCAGTCTCGGCTTTCCACACCTTCAAAAGGAGGCCTCTGAGCCCCATCCGTGGCGAAGCTGCTGCTGGTGAAAACACAGGCAGCCCCAGAATCCATCTCTCCAAGGAGGGCCACCCATCCTGAATCTGCCTGATGGTGGCTGGCCTGCCCTCAGCCTGGGCCTGTTTACTGTGATGTGGCCACTCTCGGGTGCTGTGGGGGCTTCCTGGGCTATGGTGTGGGTTCTGGACACAAGGCCAGCTGTGTGTGGAGACTCCGCCCCTTGCCTCAGCCCTGCCCCCCTCAGGACCCCTGACTCTTTCTACTCTCTTTCTGCTTCCTGCCAGGCCCAGGGCCTGGAGCCTCACCCAGGTTGCTCCACTTCTTCGGGGCAGGTGGAATATTGAGCACCAAACAGAAGGCTTGCATTTCAAATAAAAGGGTCTGTGGGAGGTTGCCCTTATGCAGAGGCCTGCAGTTGAAATGTGTCACTTTCCTTTTGGACAGAAGGGTGTCCTTAGTGCCCCTCAGGAAGGTTCTCAGCTCTGAGCTCCAGCTCTCCTGTGCAATCCCAGCTCCCCAAGCTCCAGGCTGGGGTCTTGGTGGAAGCCTGGCTTCGGGGTCTCCTGGGAATATTCACCCCAGGCTCCACTTGGTATGGGTTTGCATGTCACTTAGGGCTGCCAAGACGAACTGAGGGGCTCCCTGGGACCCAGCAGTTCCACACCCCCTTCCTCTTCCTCATAAGCAGATTTAGGCACATCTGTCACTCAAACTACTGACACCTTGCGTTCTCTTTCAGGCTGCCCAGAGCTCTGTGAAGCTAGGTAAGTCTGGCCCGGGTCCAAGGTCCCCACAGGCCTGTTTGGGCATCACCCCCAAGCAGGCCATCCCTACCATCTGCTGCATAGAGATAAAACCTCGGGGTGCAAAAAAACCAGCCTGGTCTTCGGGGCCAGGTGCAGAGCACTCCATCTCCTCTTCTGTAAGATGGAGGTGATAAGTTCGTACCAGCCTTTTAGGGCTGATGTAAATGTTTGGCTTTGGGAGCCCAGAAATAGTGCACAGGGGTTTGGCAGGAGCCCGCCATGAGGACCTGGCTCCTGGCCGGCCGTGTGGAAGATCCCAGTTCAGAACCTCCTTGAGGCAGGAGGTTTCACAAGCCACAGGGGACCTGCTGGGTGCAGGGGAGAGTGGCAGAAAGAGACCCCACGGGCCCCTCGCTCATGAACCCGACAGGTCCTAGACAGACGTGGGGAAGTGTGCGTCCTTCTCACCTTCAAACCCCTGTCTTTCAGCCCCAGTGTACCAGCGGCTACTAGAGAGGATGAGGCACTAGTGCGAAGCTCCGAGGGAGGGTGCGCCTCTGCAGCCTCCAGCCAGTTTCTCCCAGTTCGCCAAAGAGACTGAATGTTTTCAAAACCAAATAGCACACTTCAATGTACATGGGCCACGCCAGAGTGAGCTCTGAGCCTTGGGCGGGTTGGGGGAGGAAGGAGACAGATGAACTTTTCATTTTTGTGCTCTCTAAACATGGCTGTTAGCCCCCTGCGTGGAGAGACCTGGATGTCCCTGCCCGACATTCGCTTTCAGAAAGGACCTGTCCCAAACATGGAACTTCCTGCCTTTGCCCACTGCTCCGGAAAAGGGAACCGAAGTTTGTGGAGTTTCCACAACATGCATCAAGCAACCCAGCGCCGTGGGGTGTCCTGGCACTGTCAGTGCTAGCTGTTCATGCTGGAGAAATTGTGTCACTATAAGCTATGAGTTGAACACTCTGTCAAATGTGTCTCGAGTCCACATGTGGCTTGGACACTTCTGTTGGCCAGGTAGATGAGAGAGGGTAGGTGGAGCACGCAGAGCCCAGAATTTCCCAGGTGTGGCAGAGCCATGATGTGTTTGTAATAATAAAGCCAAAGAAACGTGTGCCTGTGTGGATGGGGACTGTGCTGGCCTGGGACTCTCTGGGGATGGGCTTCTGTCCTCGGGGCTGTGATGCTCCTTCACACGGACAGCACCCCTGGGAGCATCTCAGCTGGGAGCGCTAAAAATGGGCTGCTCCTCAGATACCCAGACAGCACATGGGGTTTGCACCTCAGTCTTTGTGGAACTTGTGTTCACTTCTGCTTTCACCAGTCCTGGGGCCTTGGGTCCTCAGGGTTCACTTCACCAGCATTCCTCTTACTGGCCCGTAGCATCCCTGTTCCCTTACCAAATTGGGGCCCTGTGAAATGGGTGCCTGTGCAGTCCCGTTATACAGATGGGGAGACTGAGACTCCGGAAGGAGGGAACCACCGGGGACAGAAAATGGCTGAGCTGGGACTGGAAGCCCAGTCTCCAGACTCCCAGAGGCCACCACGTGACAAGCGAGCAAACCCAGGTTTTCCGGTCACACCCTCTGTGCTGACAATGTGCCAGTCCCCCCCCTGCTCCTTTTGTCTTCTCCATCGTCCTTGGCACCCAGAGGCTAGTGTGGCCATGGCATCATTGCTCCCCAGTTGTGTGGCCTCCAGACCATCACTTCACGACTCAGTGCCTCTGTTTCTTCATCTGTTAACGTGAATGACCACCTCACCCACTTCATAGGTCTGTCATGGGGACGAAACTAGATGATACTTACAATATGCTCAGCACAGCAGTAGGTATTCTTTTTTTTAAGATTTTATTTATTCTTAGAGATAGAGGAAGGGAGGGAGAGAAACATCACTGTGTGGTTGCCCCTCGCACACCTGCTACTGGGGACCTAGCCTGCAACCCAGGCATGTGCCCTGACTGGGAATTGAACTGGCGACCCTTTGCTTCGCAGTCCCGCACTTAATCCACTGAGCCACCCCAGCCAGGGTGGAATTCTTACTCTCATCGTGCTGAGGCTGCTCAGGATCAGGGCGGCTGAGGGCCTTGTTGTGTGTGTCTTTTCCCAGAGACAGCCCACTTTCTTGGGAAATGGGACAACCCTGTCCTCCCACACTTCCCTGGGCCAAGGCTGCCTCTCTCCAGCAGGCGGAGCTCATTTCACTTACTGGACCCACTGATCCACCCCTGCTCCTCTGCCCACTGCTGGGAAGAGCAGTGGATGGGCAGACGGCCCTGCTGTACAGATATCACATGTCATCCAATAAAGTCATTCACTCATTTCACAGCTAGAAGAGAATCATGTGTCAGCCAGTGGAGCCACTGCCTGTGTGTGTATCTCCGTGGGCTGGGAAGGGCAGCCCTGTGGTTCTGTGCACAGAGTGAAGAAATCTGAGGGAGCAGAGGCCAGGGATGGGACACACAGGAGCTCCACAAAGGGGGGACACGGGAGGAGGTGAAGGAGCTCACCGGGAAGTGGTCAGGCTCGGGAGAAGGGGTCCTGAGAGAGGGGCCCGGTCGCTGGTCCTGCTCGCCCGGCCTGGCGGTCACATGGGCTGGGGCTGGGGCTGGTGCCGTGGCCTGGCTCAGCACTGGGCGTGCCCAGCTTCACCTCACTTTCAGCATGCAGAGTGCACGCAGTGGGCTTCGTAAGAACGTCAGAACCCGAGTGATGAAATATGAAATAAAAATCACCACAGGACTCCTTAAAAAAGCCAAACCCCCTCCTCTGTCACTTCGACCTCTGCCCTGCCCCCACCCAGCCTCCCCAAAAAGGGGGTCTCCACTCTTCTCTCAGCTCCCCCTGGGAGTCCTCCTTGTGACTGCCGTTGCCCTGCCTTCTCCCAGCCCGAGAGGGTCAAGTTCCCATCTGGGGTCCAAACAGGGTGCGCGCACGTGTGCGCACACACACACACACACACACACACACACACACAGATTTTTCCTGGAGACTCAGCGGGTAAGTATTCGGTGCCGCCGCCAGGACATGGACTCCCTGGTTAAGGGGTCTACCACTGGCTGAGGCTGGGGTGGGCAATTGCCGGAGGAAGGGGCGTGCTGCCTCTGCCCCATCTGTCAGAAGGCCAGCGGAGGTTGCCAGGCCTTCCTTGTCTGAGTCCTACCCGCTGCACCCCTACCAGGAGAAAGAGGGAGAAGGGAAAGGGCTCTCTGCTTGGGCCCTTCTCTCTTTGCTGTCACTCTGGAGCTACCAAGCCTCTGGGTGTGTAGAGGGGGCTGCAAAGATGCTCTGCATTGGGGTCCAAGGACCGACTAGCCTGGGTGGGCCTTCCCCACACAGGAGGCGGGGGCTGTCTAGACCTGGCCTCACTGGCCAGCGGACAGCCAGCCCAGCTGTGGGCACAGAGGCCCGCCACCGTGCTGGGCTGTGGACTGCAGTCATGGCCTCCACTCTTCCTGACATCAGTGCTGTGAGACGGGTGAGTGCTGGTAGAGCTTCCATTTCACTGCTGTGGAAATAGAGGCTTGAAGAAATCAAGCAGTTTGGTCACAGAACAGGGAGAGGCTGGCACACAGCCCAGACCCATGCGAGTCCAGGTCCTACCCCCTTGTCCAGTCTGCCCCATCTGCCCCGCCCCACAGCATCCCCAGAGGAGGAGCCCAGGCAGCCCTGGGCAAGCAGGGCATGGGTGCCAGGGTGGCCAGAAAGGACTTGAAAGCCCCACCCCTCCTGAGAAGCCCCAGCAGCCTGGTTTCTGCTCGCACAGTCCTACCACACCACAGTGGCAGGCTGCTGGGGGGCCGGGAGGGGGACCCCACAGCAGCCAGGGATGCCCCGGCCACGTGAATATGAGGAAGAAGAGAACGGAAAGGGATTCTCACACAGAGTAAAAGACTTCTATGCCTGAAACCACAGCTCAATGGAATACTCTGAGAGGCACTGCCCGGGACACTGAGCTCTGGAACTTTCCACAGCTGGGAGGGAGGACCATGAAATGAGGGACGGGCCTGGTGCCCTTCCCAGAGAGTCAAATGGGGCTGCCCCTGGCCCTCCCTGCCTGGGGTGGAAAGAAAGCCCCACTGCATGGTGACCTTTGGCCAAAGCTCAGATGCAGGTAGTTCAGAGAATAAGGGGTGCGGCCGTGGGAGTGTGGGACAGCCCCTACACACGTCCACCGGCCTAGGGCCTGAGGCAGCCTCAGGCCTGAGTAACTCCCACAGAGCCGTCTGCACCCCGCCAGCTGCTTGCCCGAGCCTGCCCTCGGTGCAGCAGGCGGTGGAGCTCACGCTGGCGCCTGGAGGATGGCGAGGCTGGGGAGAGGATCTGGCTGAAAGACCAGTGTGCAGAGTCTCCGAGGCAAGCGCTACAGAGATTTGTGTGACTGGAGCGGCGAAAGTAGAGAAAATGCTGCCTGGAAGCTAGACAATGCCAGGCCTCATGGGCTGTGGTAGGAATTTTAGGCATTTTTCTTAAGAGAAAGCCATTGGAGGGTTTTAGATGAGGAAGGTGTGCTATGATCAGATTTTTTTTTTATTGTGGTAAAACATAAAATGTATCATGTTAAGGCCAGAAAGATTGGCAAGAAATATTCAAAGTGATGAAAAGCAGGGACCTACAGCCAAGATTGCTCTACCCAGCAAAGCTATCATTTAGTATTAAAGGGCAAATAAAGCCCTGGCTGGTGTGGCTTAGTGGTTTAAGCATGGTCCTGTGGACCAAAGGGTCTCTGGTTCGATTCCCAGTCAGGGCACATGCCTGGGTTGCAGGCCAGGTCCTCAGGAGGGGGTGTGCAAGAGGCAACCACACATTGATGTCGCTCTCCTTCTCTTCCTCCCTCCCTTCCCTTCTGTCTAAAATAAATAAAATCTTTATAAAAATAAAGGGCAGATAAAGAGCTTCCCAGACAAGGAAAAACTAAAGGAGTTCGTCATCACCAAACCAGTATTATATGAAATGTTAATGGGTCTCTTTTAAGAAGGAGAAGAAGAAGAAAAAAGACAAAAAATGTATATAATAAAATGGCAATAAGTGTATATCTATCAACAATTGAATCTGAAAAACAAAACCAACTAGCAGAACAGAAACAAACTCAGATACAGAGGACGTTTTTCTCATTGCCGGGCAGAAATGAGTTTGGGAGGAGAGGTGAAAGGGGGCAGGGGCTAAGAAGCACAGACTGGTAGTCACAGAGCAGTTCCGGGGGGTGGGAAATACAGCACAGGGAACAGTCAATAACCTTCTAGTGACCCTGGGTCTATCTGACAAAGAAGAGTGCCGGGGGCAGAGGCCTGGCAGAGGGACAGAAAGCTGCGGAGGGCCTGAGAACTAGTGTGCGCGCTCCCAAGAGCCAAGACAGGAGAGCCTTTCAGCACGGAGGAAGTGGCGGCTGTGTCAGATTACTGGTGTGCCCATTGGATGAGGCCACGTGAATGTCATCAGCAACCCTGGCGAGGTCATTCTCGGGAGGCAATGCCTCTAGAGAGTGGGGAAAGAAGGGTGAGAAGGACAGATTCTGTGGTTTGAGTGCTTACTGGGTGCCATTTTCAGGGCCTGAGAACCCTGTAGGGGAACAAAGAACTGGAAATAATCTAGTCGCTCAGCTTTACCCTACGACCTGGATCAGAAGCCCTCTCTCCTGCCTGTGCACCCACCATTACCGGGGGTGGGCTGCTTTGAGGTGGGGTCCTGTTCCTCTTCTGGGTGTCTGCACCTAGCACAGGGCCTGGCACACAGCAAATATTTGAAAACTGTTACCCCAGGGCCTGGTTTCCAGAGGACAAATGGCCCCCTCATTTAAGAAGGTGGACCCAGCCCTGGCAGGTGTGTCTCAGTTGGCTAAAGCGTCATTCTGCTGACCGGAGTTCTCGGGTTTGATTCCCGGTCAGGGCACACACCCAAGCTGCACTCTCCTTGGGCTACTTGCAGGAAAGCCGATGGCGGCCTGGCGGCATCACCGTCCCCAGGGCAGCCCAGCAGCTCTGCCTCTGACGGGTCTGTATGAGAAGAGTCCCCAGCTGAGAGAGGGTGCTCGTGGTCAGCTGGCTCGGCCGGGGAGAACACCTGGGGCGGAGAACAGACTCTGGCTGCTTAATCGCACCGCAGGGTGGGTCACCTCATCTGGACCAGGTGACCCGACCCTCCGTCCCCTTTGGAGAGAAGTTTCCTGCTTAGAGAGTGCCCCCCAATTCCAGAATCCTCTGCCTCCAGTTCAGTTAGAAGGAAGTTCTGAGATTTGCGAACAGCACAGACCGAGGGGAAAGCCGTCTGATTAAATACCCTCATTTGGGCGGAAATGAGTTTCTGAGTGAACAGATGGGAAACCACTCTCATTCCCGCCAGTAATCCCCATGGCGCCTTGGCAAGAGCTCCTAAATAATTTGTTCAAGGAAGCCGCCTGCCTGCAGGGACCTTCCCCCGCTGACAGCTCTCAGCCAGGCCCCCAGAAGTGCGGGCGAGGGAAACAGCCTGGTGACAGAGGAGAGGCTTAGTCACACGGCGGGGGCGGCAGGGCACGAACACCCGGCTTTGGGGGAGCCCCCTTGTCCTCCGTTCTTCAGTCGTGCGGGGGCAGCTCCTCAGAACGCGGCTGACGATGGGAAAGAACAGTCTGAAGTGCCCGGACAGACGCAGCTCAGGACGCAGCCCGGGAGCCAGGCCCCCTTCACTCGGATCCTACCGACTTCCGGGCCAGAGCGGGGGGGGGGGGGGGGGGGGGGGTGCCTAATGGAACCGGGCACCCCTGCTCGGGGTCCAGTCCGGGCCCTCCCCTCGGGATAACGCGCAGGTATCTGCAGCGCACACTTCTGGGGACCGACCACCGCCCCGGAAGCCCTGCTCTCCACACATTTCACGCAGACCTGAAATCTGCAGAGCTGCTGACTCTCGAGGGCAGCAAGCAGGTCGTCTGCCCCATAGCATCTAGCTTAGCCACACAGTAGGTCATCAATAAATAGAGAACGAGTAGGCCATCAGACTGCAGCGCAGTTTCTGGGTCTGCAGCAGGGCCCGGAGACTGTCCCTCAGTGGCAGGGTGAGAGAGGAGAGAGAAAAGCCACAGCCAGGTGTGAGGTGGGGAAAGGCCTTCCCCCGAAGCCCCCTGGGCACGCATGCCCGGTGAGAAGCTGGGGATGTCAGGGCGAAGCATTTCAACGTGGCAGAGCCCATTGGGTGGGAACCCCTGGGCATCTGGGCAACATGGAAACACCTTTATTTGGGGCTGATGGTCTACACACTTGGGAGAACTCAACCAGGAGAAATGCCCCCAAAGAAGGAAATTTTTGAAGGTATTTTATCAATAGCCTATACCTTATTTTTTGAAAATCATGAAATTTATACCAGTGAATAATTTAGAATCATTTTGTCATCTTTCCAGTCACGTTTTCAGCTTTAGAAAACTCATATTTGTGGATTTAGTTTTGTTTCCTAACCTGTTTATCATTTTCTTGTTACCTTTCAAATCCAGTTTGAATGTGGTTAACTCTAAGGTGGATGAATTATTCATACTGAATAATTTCACCCCCAAATTTTTCTCTCACCACCTGGGTCCAGCAATCATTGTGTCCCCACTGTGTGCTCTGCCCTCCTGGGTATGCCTCTCATTCTCAGACACGTCAGTGTCTAGGGCCACATTTTCTCTCCCTTTGATCTGCAAAGCTGCGCTTGCACCGGAACCACACCACTTAAATTGTGTTAATTTAGTATCTTTTAATATCAGGTACAGTTGACTCCTTTGCTTTTGAAGATAACTTTTTCCTTTTCACAAAATCAACACTTTCTCCAGGCAAAAGTTTTACAGAAACTAGAGGAGCAGAAAAAGTTAAGATTTCCTCTACAAGTTAAGACTAAGTCCAGCAACCAGTGACAACCAGCATCGAATTATTGGAGCTGGCCCTTCCAGATGTTTCTGAGGGAAGTGTGAGTGTACATAACATATTGTAATCTTTCATTGTGCCAAAACAAACTGTTAATAAGTTTCAAAATAAAAACAAGGCAGGCGTCGTGGTAGGTCGAATTCTAACATGGCCTCCGTGACCTTTGCCCTCTAATTTACTCCCTTGAAGGCAAACGGGAGATTATCCAGGTGTGTCCAATCTAACCACACAGCCCCTTGAAAGCAGATTGTTTTTCCCCAGCTGGTGGCCGACGAGGAAATCAAAGAGATCTGAATGCTGAGAAGAGTGGGGTGCAAAGTTGCTGGTTTGAACATGGAGGAGGCTTCCAGCAGCAGAGAGCAGCTGCTGGCAGCCAGCCAGGAAAGGGGGGGAATCTCGGAGCCACACCTGCAGGGAATGGAATTCTCTGACCACCTATGTGAATTTGGAAAGGCTTCCTTCTCTGGAGCCTCCAGGCAAGAGCCCGCCGGCGCCACGGTTTCTAGCTGGGAGACCCTGAGCTGTCCACCAGGCTCTGACTTAGAGAACGGCAAAATGATTGGTGGGTATTGTTTTAAGCCACTAAGTTTGTGGTGACTTGTTACACAGCAATAGCAAACTAATCTAGGCATTTCAAACTGTGAACAAGTTTTAAAGCCCTTTTATTACCTTTCTAGTGGTGTTTTCAACATTAGAAAAGTCGTATTTGGGAATAATCCTGTGGAAGTAGTTTATTTTCTTCACTCAGCCTCTGCAGAGGCCTCGCTCCGTGGAAAGCCCTAGTCCTAGTCCTGGGCTGGGACTAGGGGCCAGCCCCCCAGAGACCCCAGTGTGTCTGGGAAACTGGGTGATTCCCACCCCTGAAACTGCCCCAGGCCCACAGAGACCTGCTGAGACCTGCAGGTGTGGCAGCATCCCTCCTCCACCGGCATTCTCCCAGAGGGCAAGCTGTTGATCAGAAGGGCTGCATGTGACTGAGGGAGAGTGATCCCCACATTCTGGTTTATTATCTTATCATCGTTCCAGTTTGCAGAGGGGGAAACTGAGGCCCAGAGAGGTTGTGGAACTTACCCAAGGAGAGCTCACTGAATGGGCAATGGAGCCAGCTCTGATGTGGACTCCTAGCCACCGCCTTCACAGCCAAGGGGTAGATGGGCATTCAGGCCCAATCCTGCATGCAAGAATCCTGTGGGGCTTTTTAAATTCCTGAAGCCTGGACCTAGGTGCCAGAGATTCTGATTTTCTTTTCTTTTTATCCTCACCCAAGGACATTTTTTCATTGCTTTTACAGAGAGAGAGAGAGGGAGAGAGAGAGGGGAAGGGAAAGAGAGAAACATCAATGCAAGAGAGAAGCATCAATCAGTTGCCTCCCCTGTGCTCCAGGACTGGGGATCAAGCCCACAACCCAGGCATGTGTCCTGACCAGGTCTTGAACCCACAGCCCTTTGGTTATGGAACAACACTCCAACCAACTGAGCCCCACTGACCAGAGATTCTGCTTTTAATTGTCCTTAAGGGAGTCAAACCTCAGTAGTTTCAAAACCTCCCCAGGTGATGTTAATGTTCTGTAACTCTACCTGGTAAGAACCCCCTAGGGAACTTTGTTACCTGTGCAGATGCCTACCTGTGAAATTCTGCTTCAGTTTGGGCCGTGGGGGGGGGGGGCGCCAGCCCAGGAATTTGCATATTTCCCCCCTTCCTCTGTGCTTTTCAAACTTGTTAAAATGAAGAGTATGATGCAACAGGTCAGATGGAGCCTCAGATTCTGAATTTCAAACAAGTTTCCAGGTGACACCAGTGCCACTGATCTTGGGGACACACTTTGCATGGTAAGTGTCCCAGCAGACTAGGAAGAACTGCCCTTCCCAGTCTCCCTAGATCCCTGTTTCCCTCAGCGTAGTCCCAGGACCAGCAGCATCACCTGGAAACTTGTTGGAAACAAAAACTGGGGGCCCCAGCCTGAGACCTACTGGATTAGGAACTTGAGGGGCATGGGGCCAGCAGTTTTAATAAGCCCCCCAGCTGACTCCAGGCAGGGGACAGTGTAAGAACTGTTATTAGAGGAAACAGCCACATCTGCTGGGCCAGAGCCAGCAGAGAAGGGGTGTCTGGCTCCCAGGCTCCACTCTGGGCTCCACACCCAGGAGGCCAGGTCGGCCTGAGCAGGAAGCAGATGGGCCCTGCCAGTCACATCTGGATCCCAGCAGGCTTGCTCCAGTCCCCTGGCGGAGTCAGGGCCGCCACGTTGGTATCATTATGCAGATATGCAAAAGGCAACATTCTTGGAGGAAAGCCATTGACTTGGGGGTTTTAATGAGATCTGGCTCAGCCTTCCCTCCAGATGTCCATTTATTGGTTCACCAGCAGCTTCCAGGGAGACACAGTACAGAGTTTGTTGGGGTTTTGTTGTTGTTTTCTCAGTTTAATGCATCCGTTTCTGGAGCCTATACACTCGTTTTAGAAAGCAGTGGGATTTCCCTTGTCTGGGGAACTAGGGAAAGCTGGCACCTCCCTGAAAGGAGGGGAGTAGGAGTGTCACTTTGAACATTCTAGTATTTCAATAAATGTGTATCGAATGTCTGTGTGTGCCAAGCACTGAGCCTCACGCTGGGGAGAGAAATGGTAATACTATTCATTGTATGAATGCATGGCATGTTAGCTAACATATGTATGCGTTAAAAGTTTTAACTTCCACGGCAAGCAAGTCTTATTGAAAGAAAGGGTTTATGCCTTGGCTAGTCGGTGGATTGAGTGCAGGCCTGAGAACGGAAAGGTCAGCAGATCAGGGCCCAGTCAGGTCACATATCTGGGTTGCAGGCCAGGTCCCCAGTTGGGGGCGTGGGAAAGGCAACTGATCGATGTTTGTCTCACACATCAGTGTTTCTCTCTTTCTCCCGGCCTTCCTGTCTCTCCCAAGGAGGCGAAGTTCCCCTTTCTCCTTTTCTGGAGAACAGGCCCAACCCACCGGTGCCCCACCCCAGGGCCGGGGGAGGTCACTGGAGGCTCGTAGTCAAAATCCAGCTCCTTTGCTTAGCCCTGCATGGAAGCTTTTAAAAACCAGAACATCAGAAAGATGAGCCAAAGATGCAGCAGGGCGCAGCCTCACCCAGCCCAGAGGTCTCTTAATAGCTCAGGGATCTGGTATTCACAGAAAAGAAGAGAAGCTGATGCCGTATTTCAAGCCTGAAACAAAGGCAGGACCAAAAGCCACCACTGAGAGCAGGAAAGGCGGAGCAGAGGAGAGAGAGTCTCCACTTCATCCTCTGCCACACAGATGCCTTTTCCGCTGTCCGTAGTTTCCTGCCTCTGGATGGGCGTGTCTGCAGCCATCCTCCCGAGATTCAGATTTAGGGGTCCAAGTGGTCTCAGGTCATCTCCGTACGCTCCTCGGGACCAGATAGCCCCTGTATCCTGGTTGGACCCCAGCAGCGTCGAGCGTTTCCTTGCTTTTTTTAATAATAGAAAATGGGAAAGGAAGGTCACCCTGCTGTGCAAAGAATGGACCGGAGGGTGGAAGAGAAGACAGCCGGATGCTGTCAAGGAGTCTAGGTGAAAGGCACAGTGGCCATGAGAAGTGATGGGGAGAGATTGGATTAATGATGCACTTTAGAAGTAACGCCAAAAGAACTTAGTGGACTGAATGTGGGGGAGTGAAGAGAAGAGGAAAGTCAAAGATGGCATGTGTCGATGTGCTGGCACCGTCTGCACTGGAACTGCTAAGGAAGCAGGTGAAGAGCTTAGGGCCCGTGCGTTGCCTTTGGAGGAGGGAAGGCCAGGAGATTCTGTGCGTTTGTGAACTTGTATGAATTACAAGGCAGGGCCACCCACAGGGGAGGAGGTCTGAGGGGAGGAGGAATGAAACAGCCTCCCTAACGTTCTTTACAAATGCAGATTCTGGCCACCACCCAGGATCCCCGCTGGTCCTTCTGAGGCAGAGCCTGGGGATCTGAAGTTTTAACCAGATCCCTGGGGGTGGGGTGGGTACCTGTGAGGGGAAGGGGTCCTCCTCCAAACCGCAGCCAGAAGGCTTTATTGTTTGTCTTGTTTTACATTAAATAATCTGTGTTCTTTATGGAAAATTGGAAAAGAAGAGTTGGTCAGAATGTCAAGTTTAATGCCCCCCCCCGCATCTCTGCTAACATTTCATCTTCAAAACTAGGTCTAACTCAAGTTTCCCCTCTTGTTTAGTTCCATTTCTCTCTATAGAAAGGTTCAAGGTCTCATGGCTGGGGGGGACAGGGGCGGAGGGGGGCTCCTCTTTGTGCGCCAAGACTGTTTTCCGCCCATTGGAGGTGCTTGTTCACTGCTGCCAGGCCCCTCTCAAGGTCCTGCAGCCGCTCACCTGGGAGCAGAGGGGATGCCAAGCCTCCGAGGGCCCTCTCTGCTCCTGCCTGCTGGAGTTGCAGCAGGGTGCCGCGGAGGCCTGGAGCCCTGGACCCCCAACGTCCCAAGGGCGCATGACCCTGGGGAATCTCTCTGGCTGCAGCATGGGCTCAGGGATTGCGGGGCGGCAGACTTGAGCCCAAGCTGGCAGGCTCAGCAGTGTGCGGTGAGGCAGGGTGGGGAGTGGTGGGGAGGAAGCGCTGTTGCCCAGACTCAGAAGCGTTGAGAAAGCATGGCGTGATCGAAGGTGTGTGTGGCATCTTCAGAGCCAGGTGGGGCGGATGACAAGGCCAGACATCTGGTCCAAGGTCCTCAAGAGCATCCCCAGGAAGCCTCCCCACCTTCAGTGACACCCCTTCGTCACTGGGGTGCATCCCTGGGACGCAGGATGTCCTACCCTGAGGATCAAGGCCCATATCAGCCCCACCTTTCAGAAAGGAACTTGAGCAGTGCCAAGTGCTGGCCCTGCAACTGCACTCACAAGAATTCCACAGGGGTTGGGGGGAGGGCGACCTAAATGTGCTAGACAGTGGGGGGCAGAGGTCTCTGCCCTCTTGAGGTTTCGATCCCACAGAGGAGCATCCCCCCATCCCAGTAAACAAAATCACGTAACATGTCTGGAAATGTACAAAAATGCTGTGAAGGAAACAAGAGGAGGAGGGAGGCTAGGAGAAATCTCCTTTTGATTGGGAGGGAGGCCTGCTGGGGAAGGATCAGTATGAATAAGCCCCCACACAGGTGAGCCAGGGGCATTCAAGGACCTAAAAGAAAAATCCAGGGTGGCTGGAGAGTAAGGAGAGGACAGTATCACTAGTTACGGTCGATGGAGTAGGTTCTGCGGACATTGGTGCATACAAAGGAAATAGTCTCTAAAGATGAAATAGTAAATGGCAGTGATTGTTAATAAAGTTCTGGAGTCTGTCTCCTTGTAGTAGTTACCTTGGCCTGAGTTCCTGGGGCTCTGACCTTAAATGAGGCTCCTGCTGTGAGACTTTTTTTCCTTTTCTTTCTTTCTTTTTTTTTTTGCCATCTTATATCTAATGTTGGCCCACGGTACCCAACCGATTAATTAATTGGCCAAAAGTTAGAGCAATGGAGCAAACATTTAAAATCCTTGAAGGGAGAACTACACAGAATCCAGAACAGAGAGTTTGGAACAAAAGGGTCAGAAAGCACCCGCGGGTCTTGAACCCCAGGGTAGGAACTGGTGTTTGCCAGGACAAAGTAACCGCTTGAGCTAAAGCCGACCCAGCAGACAGGGTGCAATCTTTGCCTCTAAACTATAGTGGAGTGACGTGGAGGGGCTGGGCTGCCTCTGTTCCACGCCTCTGAGCTCTTTGTGTCACCGGCCCCGCCTGCTCCCTGCTTGGTGTCTGGAGAGAGCCTGTCCGAGGAGCAGGGGAAAGCCTCTCGGTTCTCTTGCAGCAGAGAGGGACCACATGTGCATGGCAGGGGAAAGGGGAGGGTGGTCCCTAGGCAGGCAACCAGGTGGCAGAGGCCTCTCCCGGAAACTTTTCAGGGTGTCCCTAGGCAGATGGGGGTAGCCCATGGTCTCTCATAACAAGGCCCAGGAGCAGCCAGTGAACTTTTCAAGGACTGAGGCCAGCTCTGTTCATCTCTGGGTCAGATCCTGAGCTGGGCCTGAGACAGGGTTTCCGATCAGCAGATGATTTCGGGGTGGGAAGGTGAGTGAATTAGTGAATAATTATCAGAGCACCAGGGCCCAGGATGGAGTCTACGGGCTGAAGACTTTAAAGCCTCATAGCTCAGGAGAAACTGCCTGTCCTGGATAAGGTGGGGTGAATCCTTTCCCTGCCCCCACCCCCACCCCTTCCCTGTACTCCCCCTTAGGGAGGATTCAAGGGCTACAGGGAGACTTTACCCATACAATTGCTAACAGAGGGACTGGCACCTCAAGGACAAATGTCACCATCATTGGGCACACATCATAATATCAAGGTCTGAATTAAGCATTTACCCCTTGAACGGCCAAAACAACTCAGTTTGGTAATGTTGCCCCATTTTGCAGATGAATAAACTGAGTGAGACTCAGTGTAGACAATGGGAATGTTAGGAATTACAAAAAGTGACACAATTATTCAGGGACAGAACCTAAGTTTGAACTCGCAGGAAAAAGGAAGAGTTACCCATGGGGTCTGTCTATCTTGCTTCAAAATGTGTCAATGAGTAAACTGCACTGGACAGAGTCCTTCCATTTTATTCTTTGCTGTTTGCTTGTAGCTCGCACAGCGCCTGGTCCACGGCCGACATTCAAAAAGCATTTGTTAGGTGAGCGAGTCACTGCCTGCGGAGAGCAGGACAGCATTGCGCCCGAAGCTGTGTTCTGTCTTCCCCAGCCTGGGTTAAAGCCCAGCTCCTTCACTTCCTTGCTGTGTCCTTTCAACTTCAAGCTTGTTATAAACTGGTTTTTTATATTCATTTCGTGAAACAGAAACCACTTGAAAGATTAAAAACCATGCAGGTAATGAAAGCCACTCGAATCCCAGCTACATACCCAGACCCCTCCCCAGAGGAAACAGTTATTTTTAAAAGGTTTGCTTTGCCTCCTGCCAGTTCTCTTTCTATCAATTTGCATATGAAGGTAAATAAAGCTATGCAGCTTGTTTATGGCTGGGCTTTGTTTGATGTCGTGGGACTGAACTGCACCAGCTTTGTGGGAAACTGCAGTGTGTCTGGGAGACATCCCCACGGGGACATCTGGGATGCCTCATTATTTACAATAGCTCCCCGAGAGTGCGTGAACCCCGATCTGTTTGGCTGTTCTCCTGGTTGGACTGGACATGGAAGTTATGTTTTTTCGTCTAGTTTACAAATAGTGCTCCAATGAACATCCATGCACAAGCCTCTTCATGAAAATGAGCAAGTAGAACAAGCATTTCCCAAGGATGAATTCCCAGAAGTGGAATAGCTGGGCTCAGAGGCATACACACTTAAAATGGCAATTGCCAAGCTGCCATCCAAAAATGAGCCTATTAACAGTATGTCCCTGACGAAGGCCTGCACGTTCTACTGTAATAATGCACCTCATTCAGGCCAAGTACATAGTAGGCTCAGTAGGCAGTTTCTCTTTACCTTCCTCTCCATTCCCAGCCCTTGATCTGATCAAGCCCTGGCTTCGGGCCTGCAGCCTGGGTGTGGAGAGAATAGGGCCCGGCAAGGCAAAGACACAGCGGAGGCGTCCCAGGCACTCCCCCTGGTGGGCAAGTGCCCCTGGACTGTAAGGAAATCCAGGTCTTTGTCAACCCCGAAGCAGAGCACCTCCATATCTCCTCGGGGGGGCTGAAAGACCTCGCACTCTCAGACTCCAGCCCAGACTCCGCTCTCTGGGCGCTCTGGGGCCCGCCTCCCTCTCTGATGGTGCCCGGTGCCCCTCTCCTCTTCTCTTGTTCTGTTGTGACGACATTGCCGTCTCTGGTCCCCCAGGCGTGCCCTTTCTAGCTCCTCCACTGTTCTCAGCTCTCCGCACCCTCCAGTGACCCTTTCACACATACCTCACACACCGCCTCCGAGGGGACTTTCTCTGAAGACTGTCTAAAGGGCCACCTCTCTCCCTTCCACATCCCCCTCCTCCTTCTTTGTCCCATCAGCCTGTGTTTTTCACTTATTAGCAAGTGTACACTCAAGTAAACCCAGACATTTCTTTTTCTCCCCCTTCTCACAGGAAGTGGAAGGGAGGGAGGCAAACATCAGTGTGAGAGAGAAACAGATGGTTGCCTCTTATACGCCCCCAGCAAGGGACCTGGCCTGTAACCCAGGCATGTACCCTGACTGGGAATCAAGCCAGCAGCCTTTTGCTTCGTGGAAAGATACCCATCCAACTGAACCACACCAGCCAGAGCCTAACCCAGGCATTTCCAAGGGCGGCAGAGCACGGTGTCGTGAGGGCAGGGAGATTGTGTCTGTCTTATGTAGGACCCTGGTCTCCCAGTACCTGCCACAGCACCTGGCAGTAGCCGGCACTCAACGTTTGTGAATGGATAAATGAATGAATGAATGAATGACACTGACAAGCAGGAACAGAGCTGACATTGACAGCTAGACTTGAGAGGCAGGACATACCTTCCAGGGTTTTGGCTCCTTTCCCCTCCATGATCACTATGAAAATTTTTTGCTGGGGTAACCTTTAGCCAGAGAGAGTATCCTGAGGTGGAGGGAAGAAGACAGAGGCAGGGGAAGTTTCTGTACCTTTGCTTTGGTATTCCTCTCCACAATCTGTGTGGCAGTCCCTATTATCTGCTGGATGAGGAAACTGAGGGTCAGAGAGCCAGAATAGGGTGCCAGGGTGCACAGCTAGCATCAGACTCCGTGAATGGGACTGCCTGCTGATTGGAGGGTTAGCTAGCAGCCCCGCCCTCTAATCCAAAAGGACACAGCCTAAAGAAAGTACAACCCCACGTTTATGTCTTGGAGGCTCTTCTCAATGGAGAAATCCACCCTGGCGGGCATTAGTTGGTGGGCTCATCCATTCAACATACTCTTGAAAAATCATCCATCATGCTCCAGGTCCTTCAAAGAGGATTGAGGACTGAATTCAGCCTTCAAAGGCTGTACAGCCAAGAGATGTAGTAAACCATTGTTCTGTAGGACATCAGGTGGCATGCT